>JAJLTV010000092.1:0-52243 GCA_030568405.1 Myxozyma monticola | reverse complement strand
TCTGCACAAATGTCAGTCACGTACATTAGAATTGTCCAGTTGATGGTCACATATACCTTCGTCTGGTAATTGTCGCAAGTCCGCCAAATCCGGCGGTGTTCGCTTCTCAATAGTAAGCAATTCATTGACCATTTCGAAAAATTCCGCAAAACAGCTGTCAACTACGGAAGAACCCATCATTTGCTGTGTAATAACAATTTGGTCCGACATTATAAAGGTTCTGTATGATTGATAGATTAACAATGGTTGTGTGGTGTGTGGAAAGCTAGCTCACATCACAACACGTGACCCTAGAGTTGTGACACAACTGTGACACGAGAGCGAGAAGCAAATTTCAATTTTTTAGACACCGAAATCGCGATAGGCTCCGTAAAATGTGGGCACATGGAGTTTAAAGGATTGGGACCAAGATTTACAAGTAGGACAAATAGTTATTTCTCATTGAATCGTTGAGCTATATGGTAGGCGGCCGTAGGGCAGTATCATTGCTTACTATGAACCAGTTGCTGAGCTCACTGCCCAACGTGCATGTTCCACGTAACACTTAATCACCACGGGCTTCAGTTCTTGCAGCAGATCAATTGTGTACAAACAGAACTAAACATAGTCTATCTAACAGGATCAATTCAATTGACAGAATGGTATGTCTCGATACATTTTGAATCAAATCACTCTAGTTAGCTTGGGTTGCCAATTTCTGCAGCCTTGCTGCGACTATTCAACTCTGCATCAGCGGTGTCTATCATTTGTTGAGCAAGGTTCTCGTCCCGTGTTTGAACTGATGCAGATTTGCCAGGAAACAGAACCATTCGAAGCGCTTCCACGAGTGACTTGAGTGATGAGCAGTAATCCGTGAAGCCGCTCATCATATAATCCATAAAAGAGTCCTTTTCAACAATAAAAGTCTTAAAAAAAACAACCGCATCTGGCTGACTCCGACAACACATTTCGTACATCGGTTCTGTCCCAAAGACGCGGTCCTTCTTAACTTGGCGGCAAATAAAAAACAACACCCAAAAAAAGGACTCCAAATCGTCAGTAAATCCATGGAATCCACCCCTAAGAAGAGTAATTGACATGTAGGGCTTCGTTCCACGACGGGAGGGATAATGAGAAATGTCCTTTGCAAAAAACGCACTGTCTAAGTCAATAAGATACGCATTCTGGTATTGGCCTTTGGGATCTTCTTGGATAATCATGTTCCCCAGTGCGATATCGCCATGCAGAATATCTACCTTGGTGCGTAAATGTTCATACCCCAAGATGCAATCACGAAATCCCTTCAACAAATTGGTGACAGTCGCAGCTTTATACAAAGGTTTCCCCGTTCCCTCAAAAACTAGTCTCACATGGCACAAGTTGGGAATCTCAAGGTCATTTATGTCGATGAAGTCGTACCCATTGGAAAAAAAGATCTCAACGTCTCCTCTGCCAAAACACAAATCAGATCGTACTGTTGTCTGGATAGTATCTTCTTTACCATCAATCTGAAGAGTCTCGCAATAGCAGCACTTTGCGATATGTTCATTAACACCTTTTTCTTTTGCCAGGCGAAACATTTCTCCTTCTGACGTAACGAGCGTGTCCCTCCAAACGTCCTTCACTGTAAGTATCACGCTCTCGTCGCTTGCCAGGTGTCCACGCCACACAGTAGTCGCCCCGCCAACGATACAATAGCGGTGCCAAACAAGGGCGTCCAACACCACCTTCTCATACCGGCCCTCGTAGCCAATATCGATATACTTCACTTCCCCATCGCGCTTAATGGAAGGATCAACTCCCAGTTGTGAGTCACTGAGAGTAATCAGCCCGAGAATGGCCATCACGAACGCTACCTGATCGTTCTGGATGTTGATGCGCTTGCTAGCAAAAATTCCAACTCGGTCGAACTGAAATATGCGGAGATATTTGCCACATAACGTAAAACCCAGCACAAATCGACGCGACGGCTGGCAGGCAAACGTGAGCCAAGCATACCGAGTCAGACGGAGCGTTATTGTTGAATCCTCATCTGCACTATCGCTCTGTTCAAATTTTCCCACGATAGCGACGTTGGACCATGCCGGATCAGTATCAACTGTGCCTCTGCCTCGGCAATCGTAAATTATCAGATCCGGACTTGCTTGTGGCTCCGGTTCGTCAACCTCACGATTTCCTACATCCGATGGATGAAAATTTCGTAGTTCAGTCTGGCAGCACTTCACGCGTCGATGTTCGTGATTGTCAAATCCCTGTGACGCGGCAAATTTCGAAAGCTTGCCGCACAATCGCTCAAAAAAACTGGCCATTTCTTCTTTTTTATAGCTTCCAAGTGGCCACTCAGTCTTGAGGCTGTCGCTCTGACGTCGGTTATTGCTTCGAAGTTTGCGCTTGGTTCCTTTCCCTTGTGTTTGTCTGACTGCTGATCCTTTGATATTCCAACATGCAGCGCTCGCAATAAACTTGTTCGCGAGAGCTTCCCACAGTCGATCGTGGTACACGCGTTTATCAAGAAAGTCTGGAATATCTTTAGCCACAAACTTCGTTTCACGACTGATAAAGAAATCTGGATCAGCGCTGACGGCCAACTCGTGTACGGGCTTGGGATCGGGACTAAGGGCGAATTCAGCTTCGCGGATGGCGAGACGCTCAGCGGCAGCATAGAAAGTGCTCCAGATACCGACTAAGTCGCGCTGGAAAATGGCTTCCACAAGCGGCTTTGCGCACTCCAGATATATGCCGGGTTTTGGAAATGCTCTCGTATGGCGGAGAGATCGTAAGCCCGCCTCCAGGTCGGTGGCAGTTGGTGATGGCGATTTGTCGTGCAGGGCTTTCAAAGCGGTAGGTATGAAGCAGCAAATCAAGTTCTGTTGATCTGTACAAACGTCAGTCACATATATATATATATATATGGCATTGTCATCTGTTGGTGGTCATATATATACCTTGGTCTGTCAATTGTCGCCAGCCCGCAATATCCAGTGTTAGCTTCTCGAAAGTAAGCCGTATCTTGACTACATCGAAAAAATCCGCAAAGCAGCTGTCAACTACGGAAGACCCCATCATTTGCTGTGCAATTTGGTTCGACATGATAAAAGTTTTGTATGATTGATAGATTATACAATGGTTGTGTGGTGTGGTACTGCGTGATGAAGTCAGATGATGAAGGTCGATCTAGCTTGGAACCCGTAGAAAGCCAGCTCACATTACAGCACGTGACCCTAGAGTTGTGACACAGCTATGACACGAGAGCGAGAGAAGCAAGGCTCCGTAAAATGTGGGCACCAAGATTTACAAGTAGGACAAATAGTTATTTCTCATTTGAATCGTTGAGCTATATGGTAGGCGGCCGTAGGGCAGTATCATTGCTTACTATGAACCAGTTGCTGAGTTCACTGCCCAACGTGCATGTTCCACGTAACACTTAAACACCACGCGCTTCAGTTCTTGCAGCAGATCAATTGTGTACAATTGTACAAATAGAACTAAACATAGTCTATCACTCTATCTGGCAGTATCAAGTCAATTGACAGAATGTAGTATGTCTCGATAAATTTTGAATCAAATCACTATAGTTAGCTTAGGTTGCCAATTTCTTCAGATTTGCTGCGACTGTCCAATTCCTCATCGATGACGTCTATCATTCGTTGAGCAAGATTCTCGTCCCGTACTCGAGATGATGCAGATTTTCCAGAAAACAGAACCATTCGAAGCGCTTCCACGAGTGACTTGAGTGGTGTGCAGTAATCCGTGAAGCCGCTCAACATGAAATCCATGGAAGAGTCCTTTTCAACAATAAGAGTCTTCAGAAAAACAACCGCATCTAGCTGACTCCGACAACACATTTCGTAGATCGGATCTGTCCCAAAGACGAGGCCCCCCTTAACCTGGCGGCAAATAAAAAATAACACCCAAAAAAAGGACTCCAAGTCGTCATAGAATCCATGGAGTCCACCCCTAAGAATACTAATCGACATATAGGGCTTCGTCCCACGACGGGAGGGATAATGAGAAAAGTCCTTCGCAAAAAAAGCACTCTCAAAGTCAATAAGGTAAGCATTCTGGTATTGGCCTTCGGAATCTTCTTGGATGATCATGTTGTTCAGTGCGATATCACCATGCAGAAGACTCGCCTTGGCGCGTAAATCTTCATACCCCAAGATGCAATCACGAAATCCCTTCAACAAATTGGTGACAGTCGCAGCTTTATACAAAGGTTTCCCCGTTCCCTCAAAAACTAGTCTCACATGGCACAAGTTGGGAATCTCAAGGTCATTTATGTCGATGAAGTCGTACCCATTGGAAAAAAAGATCTCAACGTCTCCTCTGCCAAAACACAAATCAGATCGTACTGTTGTCAGGATAGTATCTTCTTTGTCGTCAATCTGAACAGTCCCGTAATAGCAGCACTTTGCGATATGTTCATTAACACCTTTTTCTTTTGCCAAGCGAAACATTTCGCCCTCTGACGTAACGTGCGTGTCCCTCCAAACATCCTTCACTGTAAGTATCACGCTCTCGTCGCTTGCCAGGTGTCCACGCCACACAGTAGTCGCCCCGCCAACGATACAATAGCGGTGCCAAACAAGGGCGTCCAACACTACCTTTTCATACCGGCCCTCGTAGCTAATATCAATATACTTTAATTCCCCATCCCGCTTAATGGAAGGATCAACTCCCAGTTGTGTGTCGCTGAGAGTTATCAGTCCAAGCATAGCCATCACAAACTCAACCTGCTTATACTCCTGGATATTGAGGCGATTACAACCAAAAATTCCAACTCGGTCGAATTGGAATATGCGGAGATACTTGCCACATAACGTAAAACCCAACACGAACCGACGCGACGGCTGGCAGGCAAACGTAAGCCAAGCATACCGAGCCAAACGGAGCGTAACTGTTGAGTCCTCATCTGCACTATCGCTCTGTTCAAATTTACCCACGATAGCCACGTTGGACCATGCCGGATCGGTATCATCTGTGCCTCTGCCTCGGCAATCGTAAATTATCAGATCCGGACTTGCTTGTGGCTCCGGTTCATCAACTTCACGATTTCCTGCATCCGCTGGATGAAAATTTCGTAATTCACTCTGACAGCACTTCAAGCGTCGATGTTCTTGGATGTCAAACCCCTCTGAAGCGGCAAATGTCGAGAGTTCGTCGTAGAACCGTTCAAAAAAACTGGCCATTTCTTCTTTTTCATAGCTTTCAAGTGGCCAATTTGTCTTGAGGCAGTCGCTCTGATGCTGGTTCTTGCTTTTTCCCTGTGTTTGTTTGACTTCTGATCCTTTGAGACTCTGGCATGCAGCGCTTGCAATAAACTTGTTGGCGTGAGCTTCCAGCTGTCGATGATAGTACACGCGTTTTTCAAGAAAGTCTCTGATATCTTTAGCAACGCACTGCGCTTCACGGCCAATAAAATAATCTGGATCAGCACTGACGGCCAACTGGTATTCGCGCTCGGGATCGGGAGAAGGGGCGAACTCGGCTTCGTGAATGGCGAGACTGGCAGCGGCAGCATAGAAACAGCCCCAGATATTGACTAAGTCGCGTTGAAAGATGGCATTCACAAGCGGCTCCACGCACTTCAAATATATGCCGGGCTCTAGACATGCTCTCGTATGGCGGAGAGATCGTAAACCCGCCTTCAGGTCGGTGGCGTTTGGTGATGGCGATTTGTCGTGCAGGGATTGTAGAGCAAAAGGTATGAGGCTTCTAATCAAGACCTGTTGATCTACTCAAACGTCAGTCACATATAACCAGCATTGTCATCAGTTGGTGATCATATATATATACCTTCGTCTGGCAATTGTCGCCAGCCCACCAAATCCAGTGTTAGCTTCTGTGAAGTAAGCCATCTCTCGCCTGTTTTGAAAAATTTCGCAAAACAGCTCTCAAATACGGAAAGATTCATATCTTGGTGTGCAATGTGATTCGACATGATAAATGGTAATGTATGACTGAGATCATACAATAGTTTGCGTTGTATGGTGATGAGATCGATGGTGGAAAGCCCGCTCACAACACGTGACGTTTATATGTGACATGTGACATGGATATTTAACATGTATGTCACAGGGTCAGGGCACGACAATTGCGCTCTCTCGATTGGCTCAATCAGGTCACCCGGCGCGGCGAGCAAAGGATCGCGAATTGTCTGCCGCGCCTAGTTAGAAATCGCACCACCTTATATCTTGACTTCTATCACCCACAGAGTAGACAAAATGGCTATTGGTCCCATTACCGGAATGCTGACGCGCAAGGTGGCTCGCGACATCGCTGTTTGTAAGTTACCCGTGGCTGGCGGGCGGGCGGATCTTGGATGTGGGAAGTAGGAGGCTAACATGGTTAATGCAGCTTTCTGTAAGTAAATCCCTTTCGGCAGACGGGTCGACGTGTTTGGAATCTATCCGAAGCCGAGGAAAAGGATCATTTGGATGCAGAAAAATGGCGGGCAAACTGGAGTAATTGGGTGCTAACCGCGTTACAGCTCTCGGAACTGTTGTCTCCGCGTACTACTGGTAAGTCTTATTTGTATTCTTTTTTGCTGCGTTGTGAGCGACCTATGTTGAAAGACAAATAATGCTAACAGTTTTAATTTAGGTACTAGTAAGTTCTCTTGCTGCTGTTTTCTCTTTTTGGCAAATGCCGGTCGATTAGGCCAACCTGGAAGCTAACCACGATCCCTTTTCAGCTGTAACGAGCCTTTCATCGCTCACCGCCACATCGAGATGGAAAGACTTCGTATGATCAGCGGAACCCCCAACCCCAGCATCTTTTTTACTCCGGCGCAGCTCGAGGCTCGTGCTCGTCGCAGAACCTACCCCGAATAAGCGTCCCGCGAACGGCAGATGTCTCGCCCAATGTTTTATCGTTTCTCTTTTTTTCAGTCGAGTTGGCTTTGTCGTTCTTCGCTTTTCATCGATCGGAATTGGCAAGTGTCGTCGGTAGGACTACGAGAGATCGTGTTAGGATTTTTGACGTGATGTATGGGGACTATATTAGACGGGAAGTGTGGATGTGTAACACGGTTTGACAGTGGCTGTTAAAATATATTGTTGCATTTGGAAGTTAACTATTCGATCAGTCGAGTTGCAGTACTAACTCGTAAATTCATGTCAACGTGCAGAACTATAGAAGCAGATATCCAAGCAGTCGTATGAGTTGCGTACGACTGTACGAGAAACTTTCCATCCCTAACGCGCTCCTGCGCTCGCCGTGATGTAACATGAGCGCATCGCGCCTTCCATCCGCTCACGAAGAGCAGAATCGACAATCCTCTGTCCCAGACCAACATCCGAAGCCCGTTAAGACAAGAAGTCGAATCCCGCGCCCACCCGTAGAAAGGTGCTTTTGACGCGCTCTCACTCGTTGGAGAGTCGAATCCGCGCTAAGGAACGGATGTACTTCTCCGCATTACCCCGACCAACCACCGTTAAGAGAAGCTGCCAGAGGCACTAGGTACCCTTGTCCGAGCGTCTTCTGTGCGAAGGGGGTGCGCTCATCCGATGCGGTAGGAGGTAGTGCCTAGAGCGGTCGTAAACAGCGTACTTACCTCGCGGTTCGTGAATCTGTCAAGACACAGACGCGTGCAGCCTGAAGAAAGTCGAAGTCGTCCGGACCTAGCTTTTTGAAGTGCTGCATGGTTAGCAGAGATCAATGTGTGACACGGTGAGAGACAGCATATTTGCCTTGCGTGGTAGGAGTTCAGGGTCCTGGTCCCAATAGGACTGGTAGAACTGGGATGTTGGCTTCACGATATCACGTAATCCAGAGGAGTTGGCGTCGACAGAATCACAGAAGAGGTCAGGGCGGTCGACAGAACAGAAACAGTAAGAAATCTTCAAAATGCGGTGTGCGATAGCCGATAAATATCGGCCCGACAAAACAGATACGAAGTGAACAGCCCATGTGTAAGATATACTGGATAACTCAAGCTCGAATACGCTGAGCCCTGCGCTCTAGCCTCTCGCTATATTATATATATTATATAGCTTATTAGCTATTAATTATTATTTGTTGTAGTCTTGTAGACTTGTAGTCTTCTTTAAAGAGGTTTGAAGAATCTTAGAATACATTTATGGCAACTTCCGCAATCCGCACTATGATCGCGATACATACGGCTGGCTCTGAGCATGCGGGCAGCAAAATATGGCGGCAAGTGCCGAATTAAAATTATTGTGCATTTGCTTATCTTGTACAAGCATGAGATTCGAGACTTTCCACGACTCACGAGCAAGCTAGTCCGCTTTTGGACCCTGCTGAAGTAGGGCTGAAAATACACAGAGACGATAAACATAGCTAGAACTTGTCACTGCAGATTACTGCACCTGGAGTCCGCTCAAATTCAATATACTCATTACTCAGACGTCTGAAGTAGTCGGTTACTGTTTGCTGTCAGTCTGTCAAATTTGTCTCTGACATGGACACATGAAGTTCAGTCAAGGGACAAGTAAAGCAAAATAAGCAGCTGCCACGATGGCTTACGGCAAAGGCACAGACGCACAGTCATGGCGCCATATTAGACCGCAGGACATGCTCCACTATACTGACTACTCGTCTACTCCAATGAAAAGCCGCCAAGCCGGCCCTACAAGTTACAACGGCTCAGATGTCTCATGTGCGATCCCTCGCATCTGCCTTAGCTCAGCTCTGTGCAGATATCGGACAGCCAGCCGATGCTCTCAATCATATATAGGCCGGCTAGTGCGCGCGCGATGAAGACTGACTACTATTCATCAGCCATTGACCTTCGCCCGGCATTCGCCAACCTCGCTTCCACAACACCTCAACTTTCACCTGAGTGAACTGCGTTCGTGGCCATGGTCCTCCACAACTACACCGCGGAGTGCGACGCCGACCCGACCTGCATCGCGTACGACATCACGATATGCGACGGCAACGTGACTGCCGAGGCGCTGTCGCCCAACTCGACGATCGTGTGCAACGCCTTTGCGTACCGCAAGCCGTCTGCTGCTTCTGCTTCGAGCCGGATCAGCATGCTGCTCGTCTTTGCGACGGTGCTCTGCCACCTTGTCGGTCTGGCCGCTTCATAGACCTTGGTCTCATTGCCTGTGCCTGGCGTTGCTTCTATTCGGAAGGCTTCTCTCTTATGGCTACGGTGTTGATCGAAACTTGGACTTCCATTCTTACTTATCGGTCGACCAATTGGTTTATGCTTGTTGTTAATGTAAAACTCATCAAGTGCTGCATTTTATTTGTTATAGAAGAGAATAGAGAACTGTAGGTAATTTAGCACACAAATGACGAATGCTGCACGGCTGAAATACGGCTGAACCTGCGGCAACTTCCGCTATCTGTTTATCTTGACGTAACTTATTCGATCTTAAGCGCGAAAACTTCCTCGCACGCATTTCTTCTCAAATTTAGAGTAAAATAAAGAAGCATTCTACAATCCAATATTTCTAAATACAATAGACTATTGTACTGCTAAAGTTCTCTCTACTTAACTACTTTTTTACTATCAGAATTGGCCGGAATCAGTTAGGGCGCTAAGCATTAAACGCTTAACAAACGCCAACAAATTTCAAACCGCTTAACTTATTGCTTCAAATGACTTCAAATTATTAGGACTCCCTCTAAACGTCATCGTAACTACAAATTTACATCATCCGCGCTCCTTCGCTCTCCGCTCACGCAACCGCGCGAGCAAAGAACTCGATGCAGTCCCACTCCCACTCCCACCAGCACGTCCAGCACTTCCAGACCGTCCGGTCCAAGTCGGCGTGCCCACTGCTGCCCGCCGCGTAGCCCGTCTAGACTCCTTCAGCGCGCGAGCGGCTTCTTCTGCAACACGTGCCGCTTCACGAGCTGCTAGCACCGCGTCTGGACGCGACGCATCCAGAACTACGTCGTGTGCAAGTGCGCTGTGGACGCCTGATCGCGCAAAGAGACCTTCCAAGAGACCTGTTTCATCAGCGCCTTCGGCCCCTTCGGCCGGCTCTTCGGGTTGTGTGGTGTCTTCTTCCTCATCCTCACCGCGACTATAAAACGTTAGACCAAATCCGTCAAACAGCACAAAAAGGGACTTACTATCGTTCCATGGCTGCCACCCCCTCTAGCTGCCGCACTCCCTCAGTTGCCGCAGCCGGTGTAATCTGGACCTCCGCGCCCGCAAACAAAGTACCCGTCTCCGTCCCCGCGGCTCCCTGCTCACCAAGGCTAAACAAATCATGTAAATCACTAGTCTTGAAGAACCTCCGCTGTTTGGGGTCTTTCAAAATCTTATTCGTCAAAAACTGCTTGAAAATCTGGCGATGATAAATCTTCTCTTCAATCGTGCCGGCCGTCATGAGCCTGTATATCGCAACTTCCTTTTGCTGGCCCAATCTCCAGGCACGTTCCCGCGCTTGCACGTCTGTCGACGGGTTCCAGTCCGGATCGTAAATAATCACACGATCGGCTCCCGTCAAATTAATCCCAAGTCCGCCGACCCGGGTCGTCAATAAAAACACATCCACGTCCGCGTTCCCGTTAAATTCATCCACAAGCTCCTGGCGCGCTCCGATGGGCGTCGATCCGTCCATTCGAAGAAACCGAATATCAGTAAACGTCTTGATAAACCCTTCCAGAATATCCAGCATCTGTCGCGTCTGGCAAAACAGCAAACTGCGATGACCCTGTCGCTTCCAGAGCAACACAAGAGCCTTGACAACCTGCATCTTGCCGGATTTGTTACCGGATCCGTACCGATAATCTTCTCGTTTCTGCAACATCTCTCGCGCCACTAAATCAGGATGATTGCAAATCTTCCGCAAGATATCAACACCAAACAAAACCTGTCGTTTGCCAGCCAAAATCGACCGCATATCGCCAGACTGCAAAAACTGGGTATACGCGTTTTGCTGCGTTTGCGTCAACTTGCAAAACAGTACCTGTTCGGTCTTCTTTGGCAAATCTGCTGCCACGTCGACTTTCATCCGGCGAAGTAGATAGGGACTGATTAAATCTCGCAGTACGCACGCGCATTTGTACGCCGTTTGGACTTGCACGTTTGTTGCGTTTGCGTACCCGCCGATGTTAATCGGTACCGAAAATTCCTGCTGAAAGACTGGCAAAGTACCCAGTCTGCCTGGACTCGCGAAATCGAATAACGACCATAGCTCTGTCAAGTTATTCTGCAACGGAGTACCGGAGAGAATCACTCGATGAGGAGTCCGCACTTGCTTACAGACAAGCGAAATATCCGAATCCGGATTCCGAATCTTGTGACCTTCGTCCAACACGCAATAACCCCATTCCTTTGGTAAAATCGCATCTCGATAAATCTGCATGCCAACGTACGTAGTCACCAAAACATGTCCCTTTGACACCACTCGGTTAACCAGCTCGCGCACTTTTTTGCTCGACTTTGCGTCAATCCGCTTTCCATACTGCCGGCTCATCTTCCGATCAAGCTCGTCTGCATCTTCGGCGCCTTTCAGCATTCCGGACCCGCTGGAATGTAGAATAACTGCCCTGAACGGTGGCCACCAGCGATGCAGCTCGTTTACCCATTGTTTCATTACGGTTGCTGGACAGACGATTAGGACTGGCTTGGTGAGTTTCCCGCTGTAATGTAAACCCGCGATGAACGCAATAATCTGAATCGTTTTCCCCAGGCCCTATCGACGTCAGTTCAGTTTAGCTCCAGTCAATCGCATGTAAAACTCACCATTTCATCGCCAATAATACCTCCAGTTCGCTGAGAATACAATTCCCACAACCACTGTACACAAGTCTTCTGGTAATCAAACAAACTAGCATGGATATCTCCCGGCAGTCTGTACCCTCCATCAAACGCCATATCCTTGATCTTCGGGTGCCGCCGGTACCATTCCTCTGTATCCGCATCCGCATCCGCATCCCGAGCTCCAGATTCTCGTCTCGTCTTTGCTCGATACGCGCTGCGCTTGGTAACCCATCGCTGTAGTCGTTTTCTGTAATACGGCTCATCGCCATCATCCAATTCAGCCAGCTCTTCATCTTCTGCCTTCTTCTTTCGTCCTTTTTTAGGCTTCTCATCTTCTTCATACTCGTCCTCGTCCATCTCGACTGGCATGTCTCCGTCATTAATCATCTCAGCATCCGATCCGTCTGACTCTTCTGGCACAAAATCAGATTCAGACCCTTCTTCGTCTTTGATAGCGTACTCTTCATCTGACACGTCACTTCGTTTCCGCTTTGCTGTCTTGGACATACTCCCAGCACTACTCAACCGCCGCCGTTTATTCCTCGACTCAACCGCAACTCGGCTCGTCAACTCGACCTCGTCATCCTCATCCTCCAAAATCTCTCCCTCGTCATCATCCTCAGACACTTCGAATTCCATCCCCGGAAGCCGTAATTTCCGATGCGACATACTCGTCCCATCTCCCGTCTCCTCCCCAGGCTGCACAACCTCCTCCGGTTCCACGTCCCCATCCCCCGCAGCTCCAGCAACCCTCTCTAACCCCAACATATTCGAAAACGGCGTAATCTTTCCCGTCCGGATCAAATACTCTCGCTCAGTCTCGTTCGGCAACCTCGTCGACGCGTCCGTCACGCCGCCAACCATCCCGGCAGCTCGCTCTCGTTCCGCCAGCCGCGTCTCGATGTCTGATACATCCTGCTCAATCGGCGCAAGATCAACGGTCCGGATTCGCTCAATTTCGTCGATTATCTTGACTCGGGCGCTTAACATCAAGTTTGGTGCCGCAAGCCTGTCTTCCAGCTTCGTGATCTTGTCCTCGTGTTTTCTATAATCTGGTCAGAACTCCACCCAAAGCCCCCCACACACAACAGGTGACTTATATATACCGTTTCTGTGTATTCGACTTTTCCAATCTCTTCAAATCCAGCTCTTTCTCACGCTCATTCAATGCCCGATCAGCCTATATATATCCCATCAGTCCCACGTCTCCTTCCCTCATCTCGGCCGAAGAAAACTCACCTGCGCAGCAACATTCCGCTCAAGATCATCCTGCTCCATTGTCGTCACTCCTAATCTATCCAAATCCTCAGGCGCACCAACAACCGCAGTCTCCTCCGTCCCATCTTCCGGCTCTGCTTCGTCCGGCAACATCTCGAGACTCGTTAACGCCGCGGGATTGCTGAGAGTCTCTGTCGCGTCATCGTCGTCTTCGTCTGGGTATTCGGCAACTGGTGATAACGACAAAAGTCCAGTGACGTCAATTTCTCCATGGTCGGAATGCGTTTCCTGTTTTACTTCATCCATATTCATGGTGAAAATACAAGGATCAGCGGAGACCGTGATAACATCGAGTACTATAAAATGATCCGAGGACGATTGCCTAATCGAGGAAATTTATTTGTCCCAACTGTCACGTGATGAAACCTTAAAACGCGTCGATTCGCGATGTTTGCGATTTGGACAAATTGTGCCAGCTAGTCCGGCCGAGTTTAATGATAATTCTCACCAATTAAGCGCCGTATGGATTATCCTCGATGACGAGATTCCGGCTGGCTAGAATATGACCCGACGTGTGTTACCATGGGCAACTTCAGATACGGCTGCAGCGGTGAAGAAGAAGCCGGTGAAGCAGCAAGCGAATGCTCAGAAATCTAGAGCAGGGTCGACATTGGTTAGATCAGCTGGCGTGGTTGCGAGTTCCGGCCGTGGAAGAGGGACTGCGGTGAAGAAAAAAGGTGCTGTGCTCTCTTCTGAGGAGGAAGGGGATGAGGAGTCTCATTCTGGGGAAGATGATCATGAAGAAGAGGAGGATGATGATGAAGATGAAGATGGAGAGGGTGCGGGAGGTCGGGTGGAGAATGTTTCGACTGAGAAGATGCGGGCCGGAGACGAATTATATCGAATGGTAGAAGACGAGTTTTTTGATATTGCGCGAGAGCTCACGGCGCCGTTACACGCGACCGAGTTTCGGTTAATGCGAGCACAAGAGGAAGGAAGCACCACGTCATTGAATCCCACGGCGGTGGTATCACCACAAGCAGCAAAACAGAAACAAGAAACGAACAATACATCAGAGAAATTTGAGCGGCGGTACAGGCTTGATGCCGGGACTGCGTTGGGGAAACTCATGCTCGCTGAGCCGCCGAAGCAGCAACCAGTTGAGATTGTCCAGTTCCCGGAATCGCAAATGGTCGCGGACGCCGAAACAGATCAGGAAACGCAGGGGGTTAAAGACAGCATCGGTGATATTTTGCGAGATATAGAAGCGCAGCCGACGCCGAGGGTGAAACAGAATGCTCGTGGGAGCAGCCAACGACGGGTGAAGACGGAAGCTGAGGATGATATTGATCAGATTATTAGGGATACGACCGGAGGTGGCCGGGAGGACTATAAAACTGCGAGTCGGAAACGGGTAAAGACTGAGTTTGCACCTGTTGTGAATGATGTTTGGGGATGGAGGTCTTCGTCCCGAGCTCCCTCGATTAAGCGCGAACCAGAAGTGGAAGTAGTACCGATCCGTGACGCGCCGGTTGAGGCACCAAAGGAACCGACCGAGAAGCCAAAGAAGCTTACACTAAAAGAGCGGCAAGAACTGCGACGGCTTCAGTCAAGGTCTCTGCCGACTCGATAGCAATTGTATTATACATGTATATTATAACCAATTTTACATCTATTTATAAACCAACGACACGCCCTCGTCCGATGCAGTGATCATAGTGTTTCCACCATCAGCGAGCGCGAATCCCAAAATGCCACTCGAATGCCCAGTCCCCTTCCACAGCTCTCCTCCGGTACGAACATCCCACCTCCGGATATACCCGTCCATAGACGAACTAACCAGCACCGTCGTTCCCGGCACGAACTCAATCCTGGTGACCGCATCACCGACTTCCAAGTTCCTCCGCACACGCCAGGAACCAGTGTCGAATAAGCAAATAACACCAGCGACAAGACCGACGGCAAGGATACTCATCGATTCACACCACGCAACTCCTTCAATCGAGCGCTCCTCTTCAGGCATATCAGTCTTGCCCGTGGCGCCGAGAACGTCAACGGTCGCGATGATGTTACCCGTCCGGGTACCGACGATGGCAACTTTCCCGTCTGCGGATCCGATCGCGACAGATGTTCCCGAGGGATGCAGGCTCAGGTTGATCCACGGTGCTTCGTAATGGAACTGGACAGGCGAGATCTTGTAGTTTTGCACAGCTGACGGCACGCTCCATGAAATCAACGTACCGTCGTCCGACACGGTAACCAAATTAATCTCCTCCTCATCACCCGCAGCAGCCGGCGCAGAAGCTGGGATAAACGCACCGGCAGTACACACGCTGCTATGTCCGTACAACGTACACAGGCTCTCCAATTTCGGTGAAAGCGCGTAAACCCAAGCCGATCCATCGTTCGAGCCAAACGCGAAAATGGGCTGGGTAGGGTGAAACGCCAGCCAAGTGACTTCCTCAACCTCCTCAACCGAGTCCATGAATTCCCATTTCTGTCCTCGCGACCGGGACCGCCAGACGCGCACACGGCCGTCCATGCCTCCCGTCACGAGCCATTCGCCGTCTGGTGAAAAACCGCCGGCGACGAGGGAATCGGTGTGTCCGGACAACTGCGTGACAAATTTCGGAGGCACGGAATGCGAAGTCCACACGTACCCGACATCGTCTCCACCACCAGTAACGACCAGCGGCAGCGTGGGATGCACGCCAATGACGAAGATCGAGTCCGTGTGTTTGTCAAAGTACGTCGTCGAATTGTTCGACATGTCGATTTCTTCCTGGATCTCGCCCGGTCCGTCGTCTTCTTCGTCGTCCTCGTTAGCACCTTCGCCGTCGTCAGACGCGTCCGACATTGGAGTATCGTCCTCTGCACCCTCATCGTCGTCCAGGACTTGAAGTGCGGACGTGGGATCCAGGTATTCCTCCTCGTCCACGGGCATCCCGCTGCCGCTTGCTTCGTGCTCCATTGTACGCTCTTGATCTCTATAACAAGAATAATCTACTAAAACCAAGCAGTGAACAACTGAACTCCAAAGAACGTCGCCACCTCTGGTATTTATAATTGTGAGGGGGCGGATGACGTTGCGCTGAAGCTTTTAATTTTTTTTAATTTTTTAATCAAGCTGAGAAATCAGATTGGCTGACTAAGAGCCTGTGCGGCTTGAAATGGAAGCAACAGATGGAAGCGAAGGAAGAACGCATGGAAGAAGCTAAAACGATACTTGTAAACAATAGGAACAATGAACACAATCGGCATTCTTTTTTATTATAAACATGCAACTTTAATACAACGGCAGATCTACTGCGCGGACAACGAAGGACGCACTACTGTGGGTAGTGTACTGTAACGGGAGACGGTTGACGCTCTTTTTTCAAATCAAATCAGCAAAAATGCTCCAAATCAAGACAAGAAAGGTTCAAAAAGGAGCGTAGAAGACCAGAGCAAGTAAAGCAATGCACTTAGTGCTCGAGGATGGACAAGTTGCCAGTGATGACGACGTTTTCCAGGATGCTTCCGTTGGGAATATCGATCTTCTGGCCATCGGAACAGACGACAATGACGGTGCCCTTGAGGACGACGCCCTTGCCGAGGTTCACGTTACCGGTGATGGTCAAGTGGTCGAGCTCGACGATGCGGGGAATGTAGGGAATGCGCTTCTGGAAATCTGAGACCTTCTTGAAGTGGCTGCCGAGCTTGATGAGCGGGGCCGGGCCGAAACGGCCGGCAGCGATCTCGAGGGCGCCGTGGGAGAGCGAGTAGAGGTCGGACTTGACGAGCATAAGGTCGGAGCAGGTCTTGACGGGCAGGAAACGACGACGGGGCACGTTGACACCGTGAGCTCCCTTGAAGTGCTTGATGGCGGCACCGACAGCGGTCTCGAGCTGCAGGACACCGACGTCGGACTCGCCCTTGCCGACAGAGATGGACTTGAAGTTGGGGATGATTTCGAGCTCGAGCTCGTTGTTCTCAACAACGCGCTTCATGGCCTGCAGGTTGATCCAGAGGTTGTTGGTGTTGAAGTACTTGAACTTGGTGATTGACTTGAACTCCTCGGTGTGGTCCTTGGGCACCTGCGCGATCTCGAGCAACCGGACGGAGCCGTCGTAGTCGATGATGGTGCCGCCCTTCACGTCGGCGCGAGTCTTGTCGGTCAGCTCCATGATGTACTCAGCCTTAGACTTGAGCATGTGGGAGAGAATCTTGAAGTCGACCACGGCGCCAAGGTTGTCGGAGTTGGAGACGAAAAGGATCTCCTTGCCGCGCGCAATGAGCTCGTCGAGAACTCCCGAGTTCTCGAGAGACTCAAAGAGATCACCGTGGCCGGGCGGGTACCAGGAGTCGATCGGCGCGTTGATGTCCTTGGGAACGGGGAGCAGAGAGTCCTTGAAGACACGCGGGTACTGGGACTGGTTGAAAGTGATGATTTCGACGTTGTGGCCCTCGTACTTCTTGATGATGGTCTGCGTGTCGTCGTCGGTGTTGAACGAGTTCATGAGAACAAACGGCACGTTGACATCGTAGGTGCCGTTGAGGTACTCAATCTGGCGAACGGCGAGATCGAGGAAGGACTGGCCCTCGCGGACTTCAATAACGGACTTCGGGCCGACGCAGCCCATCGAGGTTCCAAGACCACCGTTGAGCTTGAGAACGGCAAGCTTGGACAGGAACTCGGAGGAAATCTGCTCGGGCAGGTCGTCGTAGGAGATGACCTGCTCGGGCTTGGGCGGCTGGATGCGGTCCCAGTCGCTGGACGCGTTCAGTCAGTACTGATTCGGCAATAAGAACAAACGTAAACAACAGAAGCAGAAGAAAAACATACACAGCCGTGCCCTTGGCCTTGTCAGTCAGGTAGCGACGGAAAAGCGAGAAGAAGGCGTCCATCTGGGTCTCGAATTGCTAGTGAGGGGTCAATACGGGCCGCAGCATAATACCACCACCGGTCGGGGTGAAGCAGGCCGTACGCACCTTGCGCATGGTCTCGTCCGGGACGGTGTCGGCGAGCTTGTTCAAGGCATTGCGCATCTGGGACGCGGCAATGGCCGTGGAGGTGTTTTCGAATTGCTAGATAGGTCAGTCGGGAGCCGGGGAGAAACGGGGTAAGAACCGCTGGACGTAGACGTGGACGTACGAAGGTGCTCTGGCTCTTGGAGTGCTTGCGCTCCGAGTCCGTCGCGGCAGTCGAGGTGGCCATTGCGGGGTGTCGAGGGGTGTTTTGCGAAGAAACGGGGGAGGAGGACTAGATTGCGCGAAGTGGTGGAGAAGAGGAGGAGAAGAAGCACGGAAGCAGGGAAAGAAGGGCAGAAGAAGCAAAGACGGCAGCCAGGAACGCTTACAGCCAACGTCGCACGCCGCTCGCAACTGCGCGACGCGGCGATCGCGAGTCGCGCGGCGCTGCTGCAGCCAACCCCTGGAACCGTAAACCCTACAAACCCTGGGCTCTGCAAACCCTGCAAACCCTAGCATTACCCTAACCTGCCCTGTAAACCCTGACTGCTATTTTTACAAACCCCAACCCACCACGTGACCCAGTCGCACCAGAAACAACGAAACAACAGCGCCGACAAGCTGTTCTCCACGAGCTCAGCGGTGGCCGCCAGCCCACTGCGCGCCGGTTCTTACTTCTCTATCTCTAATTGTTGCCCTCCTACCGCTTCTGGCTGCTTGTTTACATGCGTCGCGTCCTCGCGCTTCTCGCGCTGCTCGGCTGCGCGCTCGGCCTCGCGCGCGCGGCCGCCGTCGCGTTCGAGAACTGTGTCGCGGACGCGGTCGTACGCTCAGGCACGTTCTTCCTGGCCTCTGCCGTCGATGCCGTCTACGACCACGACGAAGGCCTGCTCGTGTTCACGGTCACCGGCGACATGTTTGGCTCGCTGCCAGACTCCAGCGCGTCCACGAACCGACTCAGTATGTTGTTCTCGTCTATATCTCTCTGATACATCCTGGTCTAACAACCCCAGCAACACTGCGTGCCTCCGACAGCGTCCTGCAGTTCCCGCTTCACACGACATACACACGCTTCTGCGACCATGTCGCCGACGAGCTTTGTCCTTTTGGACCCAGCAACGCTTCCGTCTTCTCCTCGTCGTTCGCGCTCGACTCGACCTACTACTTTCTGGATCTCCATGCCGAACTCGCCGTCATCGACCCGACAGTAGACGCGAACATAGTCGCGTGCGTACGAACAGAAATCACGCCAGTTTTCCCGACTTCTGTCGTAGCCGTTCTCGCCGCTGTTCCTGGCGGAATAATCGCCCTACTCGCCATTTCCATTGTGCTTGCCGCCAGATTCAATCCGTGGACGGGCACGAAGGATTTCTTCTCATGGAGCAGCAACTTTGGGCAGGATCCAGACACATTGCGCCTCGTGACTCCGGGATTTGCTGACATGCTGCAATATCTGCAGTTTGCTTTCCTGCTTGCGTCGACCAACCTTACTTTTCCGGGGTTCTACCAGCCGGCCGTCTCTGGCGTCAGCTGGGCTTCGCTACAGTACAACTCGTCCTTTGCCTCGCACGAAAGCTACGACCGCTGCATTGACGATGTCTACTCCCTCAACGGCACTTACGGCCTCTCGGACATGTCCCAGCTACTCGGACAAGGTCAGGAATGGGACATGTGGACGTGTTTCACTGTTTGGCTGCTCGTCGTCACTGGCGCAGTTCTGCTCATTTCCCAGGCCCTCTTCTTCATCAAATGGGTCTTCTACAGAATCACGTCACGTCACCCGGTCGATTTGCGCTCGAAGAATCTTCCAGTCACCGGCGGCATGCTCGTTCGCTTGTTTCTCAATTTCTTTTCGTTGCCTCTCGTAACTTTCTCGTCGTTCCAACTTCTTATTTCCCGCCCATCACCCGTATACATCACCGTGATGGCGGGCGTGCTGCTCGTGCTCTGGATAGCCAGCAGCGTCACTGTCGTCTACACAATCCGTCACACGAGACCGCAGCAAGCGCTCTACGACGATCTGCCGACCCTACTCCTCCTTGGCCCGTTATACAACACGTACACTGAGCGGGGGTTCATGTTTTGCGCCGTCCAGTTATTTTGCACGCTCTGTCGCGGCCTAGTATTCGGAGTCGTCGAGGCCTCTGGGATCGCGCAAATTGCGC
This sequence comes from Myxozyma monticola, assembly GCA_030568405.1. Classification (NCBI taxonomy): domain Eukaryota; kingdom Fungi; phylum Ascomycota; class Lipomycetes; order Lipomycetales; family Lipomycetaceae; genus Myxozyma; species Myxozyma monticola. The sequence continues at coordinate 32,239 of JAJLTV010000092.1, read as the reverse complement.
TTCTGGCTCTCATTGAGATCGTCTACTTTCTTATGCTCAACACATTTCATCCTTTTCACCGTACAACTAGCATGAACCTCTACCACTCGGTTCTCAGCATCGTGCGTCTCATCACAATCATGCTGTCCATCGCCTTCATCCCCTCTCTCAGTGTCAGTTCAACCATTAGCGGCTGGATCGCCTATGTTATTCTACTTCTGCATGCTCTTGTTCTGTTGTTCGTTTTCCTGCTACACGCATTACAAACTCTTGTCGAGACTTTCGCTCGCTTGGCCGGTTTCACGGGCGAATCATCGAAAACGTTTGCGCGTGCATTGGGATTGCGTCAATTAGCCCGTCGAAGACGTGGCCCACAGGAAAAGACGTCTTCAATGCCTCTCGGCGGGGACGCAGCTCGGTCGCTCGAGTTTACGGATGATCTGGAATTATCATCGACCGGACCTGCATTCGATCGTTCACCACTGGATTTCCCATTGCAGTCCGCCGCAAGCGGGAACATCCTCGATACGCTCCCGATGCCGCTAAGTGCCGGTGGAATGCCGCATCGGGGTCCTGTTCGTCGACAACAGAGCACGCAGCAGTTGAGTTCTGGAGGCGGCAATGGCGCGTCACCCGTGAGTGCGCATTCGGCGTTTACGTATTACCGAACGCCGAGGCGGGCGCGGCCAGTACGAAAGAATACGGATACGTGGAGCGCGAATGCCGATGAGTCTGCGATCACGCCTAATTCTGAGGCGATTCCGTATCAACAGTCGTCTGCGTCGTCGCTGTCGTTACAAAAGGGACAGGCTACGGCGTCGACAGATCCGTATACGTCAGCCACGTCGTCGACCCGTGCCGCGAGTACGAGCAAAGACCGATATGACGTCCGACCTGAGGATGAGCAGGAGGAGTCTGATGTTTGGAATTCAGAGATGCTGTCTCATAAGCATCGGAATGTTGACTATGCAGTGCGCGAGTCTGACGTTTATTTCCATACTCGCACGACCGTTCTGCCGACCGATCTGGAGACCGCAGATTCTGATAAAGCGTCTGCACCGTATTCACCAGATCCGGCTTCAGGTGGTCTCACAAAGGCGTCCACCTCGTCGTCGTCGAAATTCAGGCAGCCGCTGTCTGCGGCTAGCACTGCTCGATACTCGCGAAAGCTGGGAACAGGGCCGGCTGATCCGACTGGTGTGAGCGCCGGCGTGCGGGGATGGATATCGAAGCGGGTTAATGCGACTGCTGAAAAGCTGAATATCGGGCCGAAGGACAAAGGGTTTGTGGTTGTTCGAAACGCGCCGCTGCGGTCTGTTGTGTATGACGAAGAAGCACAGAAAGAGTTACGACAGAAGCGACGAGAAGCGAGACTTGGTTCTTCTGAGTCTGCTGAAGCGGCTACAGAGGCTGAATCAAGCAATACGGCGGCGTCATCTGAACCACTGATCGACTCTGCTGCTGCTGCGACGCCATCAACAGCACCTCGTGGCAAGAATCCGCGTGATTTGGCAATCATGGTCGACCAAACTGTTCCGAAAAATACGTTCACGCCAATCATCAAGTCGCCTATCCCGCCCGGCATGCGAAAAGTGTCGCAGCCGCAATCACCTATCCGGCCAGGTTTTATTCCGGCTCCAGATACCGCAGCTTTGATTCCACCAATGGCACACCACGACGATGTATCGTCGCCGTCGCCGACTTCGCCTGACGAGAACACTGCCCAGAAGCAAGCGCTGTTGGGCGAGTCCGAGGAAATGAACTTGAGTTCGTCGTCCGTCGGTGCGGTTAGAAGTGTTCGTGTGGGTGACATGATTCGGAATAGTGCACAGTATGGGCGGATAAATAGTATACAGCCGGAGCAGCTTGAGAATGATGGATAGAGAGCGGAATGGGTTGCTGTTGAGTCTTTTGGTTATTATTAGGAAGGCGTATCGTGTAATGATTTGGTGAATGATGTCTGATTAGTTACTTAAAAGTGTTTTCTATTTGCCTATAACAATTATATAACTTAACTATACAAAACAGCCTATTTGATGTCCTTGTAACTCCATTTTTCCGTAACATGCTTCTTGTACTTACGTCCCTTCATAACTTGAACTCTCGCCTCGATAATTCCGCGCTCCTGGAGACTGATAAACCTGTCCTTTGCAAGGTTTCCCTCGGGCTTGAGCAATCTCAGCGAATCCGTCAACTCGTCAGATAACTTGACAGCCATAGGTCTCTCTGCGACTTTGTATTTTCCGAGCTTGTGTTTCCGTACGGTACTCTTCGGCTTGCTCGAGACCTCTGAAATAGCCTTATCCGTGCTTGCAGATGTGGGTGCCGGAGTTACTTCGACTTCGTTCTCCTCCTTAACCGTAATGACCTCCTCGACTTCATCTTCACTATCCGAATCAGCCTCATCCAGCCCAAGTCGTTCTCTCTCGGCCAACAACTCGCCGAGCAGCTTGATTCTCTCCTGCCGTTCTTCCTCGCGGATCCGCTCTTTCTCCTGCTTATCCAGCTTGACATGTTCCTTCTTCAACATCGCCTGCCACGACTCCAAAGACGGGTTATAAGACTGTCCCTCGTTCGGCAACTCGACCGCACGAACTGCTTCCTTCATCGCAATAGGCGGCTCCGCAAGCGTCACGGGGGGCTTCTCCATCCTCGCGAAACTCACAGTCGCGGCCAGATTAATCTCCTTCGCATTAGACGCCAGATCTCTCTTCTTCTTCTTCGTAACCTTGCTCACGTCCTCCGACGGTTCTTCGCCCCAGGCGTCATACACCGTCGACGTGCTTAAACTTTCGCTATCAAGATACTTCAATCCGAGCTTCGAGTCCGTCTGCTGTTTCCCGGATTTCTGCAGTAGCCGGGCAAGTTCTTTATACGACACACCCTGTACTTTCCCTTTCTTCCGTGCCTCGTGCGCTTCATCTTCCTGAGCTCGCTTCCGTGCTCGTAAAGCCGGAATCGCAGACCGTTCAGCAAGGATCTTATCAGACTTCAACGGCTTACTCGCGCCCAGCTTCACTCTCGCATCAGTCGACGCAACAGTATCAACCGCAAACAGTTGATCTGAAGTAACATCCGCCAACGGAGCACTTTAACCTTCATTAGCCACCGCTCGATAGAAAGAATACACAGCCAAAAAAATTGGAATGAACATACCCAATCCGGATCTTCTCGTCGCGAACCTGCTCTAACCCGGCTTCAACCTGCGACACGTCCACGTTCTTCCGCCATGCCTTCTTGCCCTTCCGCGACGGCTGAGCTTTTGATTTTGCTGTTTTCGAACTCATAGCTGGAGGGTGTTCTCCTGTGTTGAGTTGAGTCCTTACGTGAAAGAATTTCTGGTCCTCTATGCTCATATAACGCGAGATGGGCGCCGCACAGGTTGGGAAGAAAAAAATTCATTTTTGCGGCACGTGATCTAAAATTGGGACATTAAGGTTTTCAAAAATAAATAATTTGATCTCATCCGGTGGACAATTGCGAGTGGAATACATATATCTAGCTATCCAAGGATGCCGCCAGCAGATACGAGAAAGCGCGACTGGTTCGCGACAGCAGATAGTGACGAGTCAGAGGCCGAGAATCACCATGCCAGCGATTCCGATAGCGACGCTGAAATCAAGCGGCAGCCAAAAGCTGCTGTTAAGAAAGTAGTGGTTGTGAAGAAGAGCGCGACTGGCTCTAAAAAGGCGAAAGTTGTAGTCTCGCGGGACAGTGATGATGAAGAGGGTGATAGTGAGGAAGAAGAGGCGAAGACGACGGCGAGGAAGGGGAGTGTTAAGCGGAAAACTGTGGCGCCGATTATTGAGTTTGGGAAGAAGATTGAATCAGATGAAGATGACGAGGATGAGGACAGTGAAGGTTCTGAGGATGATGATGAAGATGAAGATGATGACGACGAAGAGGAAGAGGAAGACCGAGATACGACAGATGTGCTGCGACGACTGTCATCCAAAGAGCTTGAAGACAACCGAGCCCGGATCGAAAGAACAGGAGTAGTCTACCTCTCGCGAATTCCGCCGTACATGAAACCTGCCAAAGTTCGGCAAATCCTGTCTCGGTTCGGAGAGATGGATAGGATTTTCCTGGCCCCGGAAGACCCCAAGTCGTATGCGCGAAGAGTGCGGTATGGTGGGAATAAAAAACGGAATTTCGTGGAAGGGTGGGTTGAGTTTAAGGATAAGCGGAAAGCGAAGCTGTGTGCGTCGACTTTGAATGGACAGATTATTGGTACGTACCTCGTTTACTTATTACCTTGGAGATATTGCTTTTACTGACGGTGAAATTCAGGCGGAAACAAAAGATCCTATTACTACGACGACATCCTCAATCTGAAATACCTTCCGAAATTCAAATGGCACAATCTAACCGAACAAATCGCGTACGAGAACCAATCCCGACAATCCAAGCTGCGCGCCGAAATCTCGCAAGCGACGCGCGAGAATAAGGCGTTTATCAGAAACGTGGAGCGCGCAAAGATGATTGAAGGGATCAAAAAGAAACGCGCTGCAAAGGCTGAAGCCGCCGGCGCTGCTGGTCCTGCGACTGATGACGGGGATGGCGGGAAGGTGAAGAAGGGTGAACCTGAGATTGAGATGAAGCGGAGTTTCAGACAGAATGTTGTCAGAGATCGGAGGGTGAAGTCAACCGAGGAGGTTTCGCGGAATGCGGAAAAGAATGCGGATAATGAGGCGGCGATGCAGAGAGTACTGGGTAGTATTTTCGGTTAGCCAGACGTCTGGGCTACATATAGATATGGAAATTTAAAAAGTCTTATGAATAAGTCAAACATGACAGGGAGTTCAACTCTTCACTCGGTTATGAACCTCAAGAGCTACTTAAACAACGGCATGAAACACAAAAAAATGCAAAACCCATGAACCATTTTGATGACCCACTCCAATAATAATGTATAATACCTCCAAGCACGTACACAGAATTATGTACTTTACTCCTCGTGGTACCCATCTTCCAGAGTAAGTTCGTCAATCTCATCCAGAAGCTCGTCAAGCCCGACTTCAGGAAGCGATCCCTCGTACGAGTCGTCATCAGACTCTTCGCCTGCAACCGATTCTTCGTCATCTGAATCCCTGGGTTGGTCATCAGTCTCCATAGCATCCCCATCTTGAGCGGCAGCAACGTCATCGACATCCTCCATCTTGGCCTCGTTGACTCTCTGTCTTCCTGGCACCTGTGAGTTGGGAGCCTTGTATAAGTTAATCCCGCTACGAAGCTCGGGATCTTCTTCAAGTTCTTGCAAGAACAATTCGTAATCGCGTTCGACTCTGTCGGCTTCCATCTGCCGTTGCTTGGTAGACATGGAGTTTCCGGAATCCTCCATCGCGTCGTATTCCTTCGCCATACGACGCAGACGCCAGTTACGGCCCTTGTTCTTCCTCTTGCGCGGGTACGACTTCTTCACAAGAACAACGTCCGGCGTGTTGCGCTGGTCAAGCGAGTCCCAAAGCTCGTGGTTAAAGTTCACATTTGTAAGGAAATATCCCAAAACGGTGTCACCGGGGTGCAAGATTCCACCAAGATGCGTGCGCACATAATACGTGATATCATTCCGTCCCATATCCGACGATCGCGCAACCGTAGCATCGGCAAGCGCAAGTCTGCCCTTCTCAAAACCGGTCAGCTCGATATCGAGGACGACGAATTCAGTCATATTATTAGAATTGGTCAATGATGTGAATGGCTGTCTCCAATACACTGTCGGCTGCAGGTCCATCTGGTCGAGCGTGGTCGGGTCGAGCAAATGGACCGAGTTTCCAACACGGCTGCAAAGCGTGATTTGAGAAATGTTTCCTGATGCCCGCGCAATCTTCTTTGGAAGACAGACCAGGTCGTCTTTGCAGATAGGCACAATTTCGACCGAGAATGTAAACTTGTAACTCCGAACAGATGTATGTGTGTCCATCGAGATAAGCTCCTCCGACTTCTTCATGCGAATCGGGGCCACGGCAGCTAAGAAATCAAGCATCTTGACCGCGTGATTTTTCTGACTGTAAAAGAAATCCAAACCATCCTTCGTCTCCTGGATCGAAATCGTGTCACGGTGCGCGTTGTGCTTCAGAATCAACTGCTCAAGGTAGAAAAACGTTCTCTTGTGCGGAACTTTCTGGCGGATCTGGACGGTTGCTCGCCATGTGTTTGCCGTGAAGGACTTTGCGCAGTCGGGACACTGGGTGGCAACGACGACGTATTCGACCTCAAACGACTGCTGGATAATGGTAGACTCAAATGCTTCGCCTTGGACCGTGAGTTTGACCTTGACTCGTCGCGAATGCGGTTCTGTCCAGATAAACGAAGCGTCGATCAGTCGCACCTGTTATTGTTAGTATGATTCGACCAAAGGACTGTCAGATTCACACATACCTTGGTAAGTCCCTTCAAACGCTTCAAACACAGTGCCAGCAGCTCTCTACTCTCAAGTGGCGCCAGCACCCACTGACTAGGAGGCCTCAGGAATCGCTCGCAGTTACGGCAAAAGCTGAGCGTGCTCTCGCGCTGGATTCCCTCCGTAATATCAACAGACAGCTTGATACAATCATAGCACATCGACAGCCCACTCGTTCCGTCAATAGGCGCACCGCAGTTGCAGCATAGTACTGTCGCCAACGTTTGCTGGTGCCCATCATTAGGCAATCCAAGTGGCGTTGCGCCGCCATTGATGGCGGCTGCTGTCGCGCCGAAGACTGACTGATAATCCATGCTCTTGAGAAACAGACAAACTACGCAATTTGTAGAAGAGAGCCAATACTCGCTAAGTAACAGAAACTCGTTCTTGCAAGTCTGGAGATAAAGACGACTGCAAATCGAATCGTCAGTCTGAAAAGAATTGCTTGATAATTATTTCCTTCTCGACGTAGCGTAACAAAATTGGGAGTTTGCAAATTTTCGAGCCGCGCAAGGCACGTGATTCAATTACGTAATGTTTTATTAAGTCACGACGATTAAATTATTTAATTCAATTAAATAACTATGGATCCTGCTTCAGCCTGGGCCAACTTCCAACCCACTCGCTTGGCGCAGCCATGAATCAAAGCTATGGCAACATCCCAATCCCGATGTGCCTCCGCCAATCCAGCTTGTAGAGTCTAGACCCGAATCCAGGTCGAGACTCTCTCACTCTCGCTCGCTCTTCTTGGAGTTCTGCCCTGTCTCCGCTGCCATACCAAGGTCCAAGGTCCGATGTCCAAGAGACCAAGACCCGCCGCGATCCGAACTCCGAAGCTGTCAACTGCGCGAAGTTTCAGACGACAGGAAAACAAAGCATTCGTCTACAAATCGGCTGTCGGCATACCACAGCATTAACAACTGTGCCTGCACACCATAAGCCAAGCCGATAACCAAATCGTCCATGATGCAACTCTGAGGGACCATTTTAAAGATTGCGGGAGTTGAATCTTTCAGGTTCCTCGCCCTGAACAATTAATAAAGAGCTTTCCAACTCATCCAAGTATCAATAAATTCAGCTATCAGACGGACAGACGACGGTTATTTATTTATTCAGACCGCCATCTCTTGACTTTCCAACTCGTCTCTTCTGTGCGGTCTGTCGTCATATGACATAAAAATGCGGACAAAGATTAGATCTTAAGCCGCATCAGGTGAGGATTATGATTAACCTCCATCAGTAACTTTGCAATCCCATTTACACTTCCGAATTGCCAATAATCCTCATGCACCTCGACCGTCTGGGAATAATTACGAGAGTACGGGACAGCCGTACCACAGCCGCGCGGCGCGTGCCTGACGTGGCGGTCAAGATTCAAGATAGAAAGGTCACGAGGTTAGACTCCTGACCAGCCGGAGATTGTTGCTGAACTTTGGTTTCTATGCTATATGCTGGGGCCAGCCAAGACCGCCTCCTGGCAACGATATCTACGATATCTGCTCTGCTCTGGCTCGCGGGTGCCGAGCCCAGTTCGCTTGACATATATCCATGGCAATATCCTGCTCCCCATACCGTCGTGTTCCGTGCTTCTGAGCTCGTATACCGCCAATTAGCCAGCTCTGAGCTCGTCGAGTCTAGACCCGAGCCTCGGTCGCGACTTCTCGATTCCGCTCTTTTTGAAGCTCTGCCCTGTATTTACCATACCAAGGGGCCAAGTCCCAGTTGTACTGTTGCCGCCTGAGTGCCGCGATCCGAAGCTGTCAGCGCACACATTGTTCTCTGGTTACCGCCTGTCGTCTGAAAACTAGGGCTTCGGCTGGTCCGGCCTAGATCTATGACCGTCCCCAGCTACCCTTCGAGCGCATGCAGCTCCCCAGAAAACCGATAGGTTTTGATTTACCGAGAGGTCATGCCAAGAGACCGCATGAATCTGCAGCCATCTCTGTCTTACTGGACCCCCGATTAGAGCTGATGGTTTCCGGTCGGCAGTATATATCCAGGCCTATCTGCTCCAGTTGTCGAGCTCTCTCTATATCCAAGTCCTCTCTTGATTAGTACCCCCACCCAATCTCACAATGAAGTTCACCCTTGTTCTCGCCACTCTCAGCTTTGCTGCCTATGCCACCGCGTAAGTGCTGTCTTTTGGCATATTTTACCCAGCAAGAGTATTTCAATGCTAACAATGATATAGCTCCCGCGGATCGGCCTGCTTGGACGGTGCTACCGCGTACGCGGCCGAGACTCTGGAATGCAACTCGTACGTTTTTCTTTTGTGATTTATATCTACTTCTCAAGTTACTAACTAAACGCAGAGCTGATGTTTCCTGCTTCTGCGCTGACGGCTTCGATGATGCCGCCAAGGAGTACATCGACACGTACGTTCTCTCACCCTAGGATTCATTCTGGGACTTGAATACTGACCCTTTCGCCAGCGAGGAAGTCTGCACGGGAGCTACGGGCGGTGCCACCCACTACAACAGCCTCTGGCTGACCTCGGTTTACAACCCGCTCTGCGTGACCGGCACTGTCGCCTCCGCCGACTCCTCCGCGAGCTCGACCGAGTCCTACACTTCCGCCTCGGCGACTGCCACCGAGACCTCCGGTGCGTCCCTGCTCGGCGCTGGCATTGCCATGCCCGTCCTCGGTGCCATTGGTGTTGCTCTCGTTTTTTAAGTGAACGGTGTTGAGTTAGGTGGGTGATGAATTAATTAGCTCAATTAAAATCATACACAAATGCAACTATAAACAGCATAAATAACAGCTTGAGAACAGCAAATACAAATTAACTCAAGACAAAGGCTAGACAGCCTTCGGGCGCAGCTGCTCGAGCTCCTGGCCTTGCGCTTCAATGGTCTCGGTAAGCATCTCGACTTTCATGTCATTTGCCGCCATCGTCTCCCGTAAATTTGCAACCTGCGATGCCAATGGATTCGGCTGCGCTAGCTGGTTTTTGAGGTCCTCTATCAGTTTCGTTTGTTGCAGGCCGGCCTCGTGCTCTTCCATTAACTTGGCTTCAGCGATTAAACCAGCTTCTTGTAAGCTAGAGATCTCCGCCTGCGTTGACACCTGCAAAGTCTCCAATTCACGCTTTAACGATTCAATCTCTTGACTCGCCTTTTCCAGTTCGAGCGTGTGACTCTTCGCGGCAGAAGCGTTGTGGTTCTCGACGAGCTGCATCTGGCCCACCAGATCATCGCGTGCAGTCTTAACTTCGGCCTTTGCCTGGGCTAATTCATTCTGGAGCTGGCCAATCTGGTCATTCAAAGTGATAATAGCAGAAGTCTGATTCGCAATAGTCGCGTTCTGTATCTAATCAGCTCAAGGTTCTATCCAGCTTACGGAAGGTGACGATATACTTACAGCATCGGCTAACGAGCTGGTCAACACCTCGGCATTCCGGATCGATTCCTTCTGCTCGTCCGCCGTACGATCAATCCGCGTCTGCAACTCCACAATCCTGTTCTCCAGCTCAACAACAAGCTGTCCGTGCTCCGTAACCAGGTTCTCATGAACAGCAGCATCAGCAGCCGCTTTCGCATGCAACTCATCCACCTCACGATGCTTCTCGTCCAACAGCGCCGACACGCGCTCTAAATCACGCTCAAGCGCCTTCGGCGCACTCGTGGCTGCAGATAACGCAAATGCCGCGCCCGGATCAACGGACTTTGCTGGCGCAGCGGCTGGTTTGCGAGGTACAGGCTTCGTAGCCGATAACGCAGCCCGATGTTGTAGTGTCCCAGGAGGCGCGGAAGCGCGTGTTCCGTTTGATCTAGAGCTCTCGGAACGCACGGTTGGTCGTGCAGGCGCATCAGAGGCCGAAGAGTGTCCCCGCGACGCCGCGGTGGGCGCGAGAAGCCGCGACGAGACGGCCGTACTTCGCGTGCGCGGAGCAGCAGCCGACGCGGCAGCGGAAACAGCAGTAGTGCGCGAAGTGCGCGCGGCACTGGCCGCAGTAGGTCTGCTGAGTGACGACGGGATATGAGGACGGGAAGTGGCGGTTGCGGAGGTAATTGTGGTCGTCGTGGTGGTTGTTGATTTGGCCGTGGACGCAGGGCTTCGCGGGATCCGCGAGGGCGAGGAGGTAGCGACTGGTGCGGGCGCAGGTGCAGAAGCAGAAGCAGCGGGAACAGCCGTAGCGGGCGGCGACTGTGCCGGGATCAGCTCGGACACTTTCTCGTCAAGAGCGCTCGAGGGAGTAGCCATTGAGTGCAGATGGGATGTGTATGTGGTGATCTGATCTGATCTGAGATGCGGAGTGGAGCTGTTCGCGAACAGTTGTTTGTTGTGAGCCGCAGCCGGGTAATACAAAACTCACGTGACAAGTGCACGTGACTAGCAACACGTGACAACACAAGCCCCTTGCCAATGTGCGCAGGCGTGCCGCAGCGCGCGCTGTGATTGGCCGGCGCCCACGTGCGGCGTGCGCTCTGCGGCGCGTGCGATTCGCGGCGACGCGTCCAACGAGAGCGCGTCTCGCGCGCACGACACGTAAACAAAGGCAAACAGGCAAACAAGGCCGGCCCCTGGGCTGCTGCTGCTGCTGCAGGCCGCCGTCTCCGCAGGCTGAGACTGCAGCCCGCTCGTGTGCCGAGCTCGCGGAGCCCGCGCAGCCGCCGGCGCCGGCGAGGGGAGCAGGCTCAGAATACCTCGCGTCTATATAATGAATACCACTGTCCCTGTTAGCGCTGTTCGCGGCTGCGGTGAACCTGTCGCTGCTCTGTCGCTGTCCCTGCTCGTCTTGCATCTTTGCCGCTCTTTCCTTTCCTTTTAACACGTCGCTGCTCCGCTTCAACAGCCAAGCAGCTCTGCTACCGACTTCGCCAGCATGTTCCTCGCGCTCGTCGTCGCGGCCGCGCTGTTCGCCGTCGCGGCCGTTCTCAACTTCACCTACTCCAAGAGCGTGCTCATATTTGCCTACAACTGCTTCCTCAAGCCCTTTTCCGGATCCTCCAATGCGTCCGACCAGCAAGCCGCGCTCGAGAGCTTCTACCGCGGCCAGGCTTCAATCTACGATATCACGCGCTCGAAGCTGCTCCAGGGCCGCGAGACGATGCATGTATTCCCCTTCCGCTCTTTCTACTCCGCGGTACTCTTTTTTTGTCACTATTACTAACCATATCCAAGGCTCCAGCTAGCTGCAGCCCATTCAACCATCACCAAGCCGGTCTGGATCGACATTGGCGGCGGCACCGGCTGGAACATCGAGAAGATGAACGAGTACAAGAAGATGTCCGAGTTCAAAGCCGTCTACCTGATCGATCTCTCGCCCTCGCTCTGCAACGTCGCTCGTGAGCGTTTTGCCGCCAGAAAGTGGAACAACGTGTTTGTCGTCTGCGCGGACGCGACCGCGTTCCAGCTTCCGCATGATATTAAGGCCGCAGACATCATCACCATGTCCTACTCGCTCTCCATGATTCCGACTTTCTACGCCGTTATCGACCGCATCGAAAAGATCCTCTCGCCCGACGGCGTCGTCGGCGTCGTTGATTTCTACGCGCAATCCACAGCCACTCTCTGCGGCCGCACGAACCTCGGCGGCGAACTCCTGCGCCACGTCAACTGGTTCTCCCGCACGTTCTGGCGTCTGTGGTTCGAATTCGACCGTGTTTACCTCGATGCCTCGCGTCGCGATTACCTCGAGTACCAGTTTGGCACAATCAAGAGCGTCAACTCGCGTAACGTGCTCCTCGGACGAATCCCTTACTACATCTGGGTTGGATGCCACAAGCGCTGGGATTCGGAGCGCGCACGCAAGGTGGATGCCGTCGCCACTGAGTCGCCATACCTCAAGCCGGTCTCCTCTTCGCCCGAACTATCTGAGTTTGAAGACGGCGCCTTGACTATCCGTTCCAAGGGCTACGAAGCCGCTGTCGTCAACTTGCAGCGCAACTTCCCGCTCCCGTCGTTCTTCTACCAGAAGGACATTTGGCGTATTTTCTACGACGAGCATCTTGCAAAGTACTCCCAATTTGCCGGACAGTACATCTACGCGTTTACCTGGGAAGATCCGCGCGAGGACGATAAGATTCTGAAATTCAAGTCGACGGATACCGTGCTCGCAATCACGTCCGCCGGCGACAACATCCTCTCGTACGCGTCCATGTCGACCGCGCCGCGTCGGATCCACTGCGTCGACCTCAACCCGTACCAGAACCATTTACTCGAGCTCAAGCTTGCCGCTTTCTCGACGCTCGAGTATGCTGATATCTGGAAAATGTTTGGCGAGGGACGACACCCACAGTTTGGTGAACTACTGATTTCAAAGCTCGCACCGCATCTGTCGTCGCATGCGTTGCAGTACTGGATCCACAACAAGAAGACGTTTACGAGCAAGAAGGGCCTGTATGACACTGGCTCCACTCGTTGGGCTATTCGTATCGCAAAGTTCATCTTTTGGATCACCGGTTGCACTGAGGACGTCAAGAATCTGTGCAAGGTGACCACCCTCGCCGAGCAGAAGCACATTTATGCGACTCGTATCCGTCCCGCGATGATTAACCCGTGGGTCGCTGCCATTGTGCTCCGCAACCCGCTTTTCCTCTGGAAAGCGCTCGGTGTGCCGATGCACCAGGCCGCTATGATCTCCTCTACTTCGGGAGATTTCTTGACTTACATCACCGACACTCTCGACCCGATCGTCTCCCGGTCGCTCATTTCTGACGACAACTACTTTTACCTTCTCTGTCTGCAGGGATCTTATTCCAAGTCCAATAGCCCGAGCTACCTTAAGCGGGAATCATACAACCGTCTGTCCAAGCCCGGTGCGCTTGACGGTATCCGTATCCACACCGACGAGATCGTCGACGTCGTCAACCGGATCTGCAAGCACTCAGTCACGATCGCGATCGTCATGGACCACATGGACTGGTTCGACACCGACGGCATTGACGCGACCCGTGAAATCAAAGCACTCAACCACGCGCTTAAAGTCGGCGGTCGGGTTCTTTTCCGATCTGCGTCAAAGCATCCTTGGTACACTGCCGTTTACGAAAAGGAAGGTTTCCGCTGCCGCGCTGCGCAAGTGCGTGAGAAGAACACGTCGATCGATCGTACGAATATGTATGCTAGCACTTGGGTTGCGACGAAGTTGCATGATCTTGAGCCTGAGAATAGCTCGGTTGAGAAACTTGAGCTGTAGACTGGGTTGTGCGTTGTTTTAATGATGGCGTCAAGCATTGGCGGACTCGAGGTATATATCGTTGAGAGAGATTTGTCTGCCTTGCATTATTTACTCTTTTTGATGTTTCTTTTGTTTCTCTATGCATACGCAGTTTCATTAGATTAGATGTATTTTTAGACGATCGAGAATTAACGACCTTCTCAATCTTGAATGTCAATTATGTTCGCAGAACTACCTTCTTTTAACGCCATCGCAGACAGATTGTCATTTGGACTGGCAGCACTTTTGATGTTGAGTTGTCTCGTATACTCGAGCCGCTGCGAGCCGCACACCTAACCCCATGCTCATCGATATTGCAGCCGTTCGGCCTGATGAGAGATATATTCTGCGCTTAAATTGCGAGCGGGATTTCTGTATCTGATAGAGTGGTTTCTCGTAGGCCTCAAGTAGCTTTCGCTCCGGAGAGAATCATGTGTTAGGGCTCAACAGTGATCGAAGTCGGCCGGCAGTTGCGATTGTAGCAGCGGACAGTTTGATCTTCTAACTTCAACGACGAATCACGTACACTCCGAGCATTCAATGCGCGCAGTGCCAACAACAAAAAAGGCAAAGACCCGGTTTCAAGAACTTTTGTGAGAACTGTGAGTTATCGCCACGCTTTCTAAAACACCATCATGAAAGACGACCGGGGTCTCAGCGAGCCTGGCGATAAAATTCTTTGAGATTCGCAGAGTAGAAAATTCAGCAGGAAAGAAGAGTCGATTTGGCATACCACTTGTAAGAAGTTGTGACAAAAAATAAGCTACAGTACACACGATGTCTTTAAGACGACTGCATTCCCACGTCCATGAAAATTTCGGACTTGCTGAGGGGCTATTGCAGACGACCAAAAATGTCAAAGTACTCTAAAAGGACAGTCACCTCTCAAAAGTCTGGTAACGCTAAGATCGTCAAGACAGACCTGGTACATTGGTTGGCAGAGTACTAAATCTATCACTTTATTTACGAAAAAGGAGTAGAAGGCGGAACAGTGGACTTACCAGGTACGATGCGGCCTGCAGAGTACCACGCTACCACGCAGAAGGAATCAGATTTCAAGAATCCGTCCATTCAGTATGGCAGCCTGATGAGATGACATCAGATGATATTATACTAAATACTACTTCAGGCTCACTGAGTGCGGAGTGCCTTTATATAAAGTAGCGCTGTAGCGGTGTATTGCAAGTACGAAATATCGCGGACGCGATCCATTTGTGTGGTAGGTTGTGCGGTTGCGTGGAAGAGGGAAGCTCGGCGGGTGAGCCTCAGCGGTTGCGGCAAAGAGCGTCCGAATCTGGCCCAGCAGCTGCGTTCTAGAACACCAGAAGAAACCCGCCGTAAGCTCAAGAGCATCGCAAGATAGACAACATAAAACAGACAATTGGCCAATGGTGAAGGGCGAAGGGTCACGGGCTAAAGAGCAGCCAGGAAGCCCGAGGCGAGCAGAACCCCTGTAAACCCTACAAACCCTAGGCAATTTCAAACCCCAAAGCGCAGCCAGAAACGCCGCCGAAAAACTCTAACCGCATTAAGCTGCGAACCTTATTTGCGGCCCGGCCGGATCGGTTTGCTGCGCCTCAATTGTCCCCTGAAATTGGTGAAAATCGCAAAGTTGGGCCTTCTTTCCCGTGTTTACCCATACAATTCCCATACATGTGCCTTTCTTGAAGCGTAGAAGGATCATAGAACTCGTGAACGCTCTGTTATACAAGATACACCACAAATCACCACCATGCAGCACCTGAAGTCCGCCAAAGCGTCGCTCACACGGCCAGCCCAGCCGCGGACCAACTCGCGCACGTCGCTCCTCGGCCGCGTCCCGACCGACCTCGAATCGACTCCGCTCGTCCACACGCCGACGACCGCGACGACCGCGACCGTTGCGTCTGCTGTGATCCCGGAGGCCGACGACGAGCCGAACGGGCTTCCTGGATCTGGAATCGGGCCCGACGCAGATCTGGTGCCGCCGCCTCCGCCTCATGGACCGATGTACATCTACTACGTCTTCAAACTGCTCTTGTTGTCGTCCTACGTCAACGTGCTCCTTGTTTTTCTGCCTATCGGAATCGTGTTTGGCGCCATTGGTGGATCGCCTGCGCTCGTCTTTGGCACGAACTTCCTCGCCATCGTCCCGCTTGCCGCGCTTCTCGGGTTTGTGACGGAGGAACTCGCAAAGCATGTCGGTCAGACCCTCGGCGGTCTGCTCAACGCGACCTTCGGCAACGCAGTCGAGCTGATCGTCGCCATCGTCGCGCTTTCTCGCGGCGAGATCTTGATCGTGCAGGCTTCAATGCTCGGTTCGATCTTGTCAAACATCTTGCTCGTGCTCGGTTGCTGCTTCCTCGCCGGCGGAATGTACTACCAGGAACAGCACTTCTCAAACATCGTCGCGCAGACAATGTCGTCCCTCATGGCTCTTGCTACTGCGTCTTTGCTGATCCCGGCTGCGTTCAGAGCAACCTTAGACTCCGTCGACGGTGGTATCTCTGAAGCCCGCATGCTCGCCGTCTCGCGCGGTACCGCTATCGTTCTGCTCATGATCTACGTGCTCTACCTCGTCTTCCAGCTCAAGACCCACGCGACTCTGTTTGAAGCCATCGAAGGCGACCCAGAAGAAGAAGAGCCTCCTCGCATGTCTGCCATCGTCTGCCTGATCGCACTCACCATCATCACCATCATCGTCTCAGTCTGCGCAGACTACCTAGTCGACTCAATCGACTCCCTCGTCGCCAGCACCGGTCTCTCAAAGACGTTTATCGGACTCGTGCTACTCCCCATCGTCGGAAACGCGGCCGAACATGTGACTGCCGTCATGGTGGCCATGAAAAACAAGATGGAGCTCGCAATCGGCGTCGCCATCGGATCCAGCATGCAGATCGCTCTGTTTTTGACCCCGTTCTTGGTCGTCTTGGGATGGATCATGGGTCAGCCCATGTCCTTGTTTTTCAGCACTTTTGAGACTGCCGTTTTGTTCGTCTCTGTGTTCATCACCAACGTAAGTTTCATTTTCTCTTTAAAATCTGATTCCTTTAGCTAATTTCGACAGGCTCAAATCCAAGACGGCACCTCGAACTGGCTCGAAGGCGCAATGCTGATCGGCACCTACATGATCATCGCCATTTCATTCCTTTTCTACCCCGCCAACTTGTGATTTGTTCACTCTCCCTCTCTCACACTCTTCGGATCTTCCTCCCGTCCTTTCATGTGATCTATCTCCCTCTCTCTCTCACATTTCACACCACAACCCCGCCCGTCACTGTTCTGCAAATAGAGCTTTCTAAAAACAACATATCGACGTGTACATTACCTTTTTTTTGTTGATTCGGCTTTTGTTTAAGTTTCTCGGTGTATTATTTCCGTTTGGTTTTGTGTATAAGAACGCTTGTCTGTCAGCTGCTTTAAAGGTTTCATTCGTTCCCTCTAGAAGCAGATCAGACAAGTTTACAACTATTGAAAAATCTCGGCCTTTTTTGTTTTTGTATAAATTGATTGGAGATTGATGTATTATCTAAAACGGGATTGCACTTCTGTATACAATTAATTAAAAAAATGAACATCCCAATTATAATTTCCCCGTATCACTTACTCAAAGCGATACATGCACCCGCGTACCTGAAAGGAAAAAAAGAACACCGAGACACAATCACAAACATAAATGAGCGTATCCGGATTACATGAAAACGCCTTTAAAAACACAAAACACGAACAAAACCAAACAAAAAGAAATGGAGAGCAAAACACCTCCGTCTGCTCACGACGCACCTGGACTGGCATCATCATCCCGCGGCGGCGACGGTGATTCGCCAATGACAGAATGCATGTCACTCATCGCAAACAATAACTCATCATCATCAGCAACACCAACAACACCAGTTGCCGCAGTCCCGCTGATTCCGCCAGCAAGACTTCCAGTTCCGCTTCCGCTTCTACTTCCCCTTCCCCCGCCGCCGCTCCCAGAATCACCAACTCCCACGCCACCGTGTCCACTTCCGGCAGCCAAAACACCCGCGCGTGCAGGCATCGGCATATTGCTCAACGACGACGCAGATGACGCGCCGCCGCCCATAATTCCGCCTCCGCTAACGCTACCGCTAACCCGCCCACCACTGCCACCACTAGCGCGACTTGATGACATTCGCATACCCGACAATCCCGCGCTTCCTTCCCGTGAATGCACGCCTCTTGCGGTCCCTCTCGTCCTTGTACCGCGCAAATATCTGTCTCCGCGCGCAGACGAACTCATACTTTCGCCTTCTTCCTCGTCTTCTTCGTCGTCATCTTCAAATACCGACGTATCTCGGTACCGGTCTGCGGCCACTTCGCTCAATCGAGATGGAATCGCTGGGGTATGCGGCGTCGCTGGTGATATAGTCTTCATGCTCCCTCCGCTGGTACTCTGCGGAAAAGGAAAACCACTCGGAGCAGTAGTAGCTGCGCCCGCACTTCCAGGCGATCCGGAAGATATCGGTTGACCCTGGCTATTGAGATACAATGAGCTCGCCATACTATCCGTCAGTACTGCATGTGTCCCTTTCATTGACTGAAATCTAGAAAGCGAAGTCCGTGGTGCTGATCCAGATCCGGATCCAGAACTTCCAACACTGACTCCACTACTGTTACTCTCTCTCCTAGCGGAAAACGACTTGAGCGGCTTCTGAGCTGCGTCAAGCATCCGCATGAATTCGCCGATATCATCTTCTTCCGGAGTCGCGCCCAATGCCGTTCTACTGCCGCTTCCCGATAATGCCGAGATGGGAGAGTCCCGCTGTAGTGATTTCTGAATCGAGTGCGTGGAGGAATGAGATTGTCCTGGAGATGACGGTACACCCGCCTGCTGAGACAACCACTGGCTTCGAGAACCGAACGACGAACTGAACCGTCTTGATCCAGGCGAGGAAGCAATCGGTACTGCGCTTGAGCTAGACGTAGCTGTAGGAGATGTCGCATATCGTGCACTGCTGCTCGGTGTCATGGCAGTCTGAGCTGCACCACCTGCCGTACCGGACGAAAAACTACCGCGGGGACCTACGGGCGTTGTCGAGCTGCCAGCGAGAGACGACGAAGATGGAACACGGTGGTATGAGAGACGAGGATAACTTGCGTTGCTGATTGCAGTTGGATCCGAGTTTGGTGAAGCTGATAAAGCAGGTGACTTGAATGGCTGGATAAATGACGCGGGTCGAGAAGAAGACTCCTGAGATGATATACTCGTTAGTGGACGGGTTCCCTGCCCAGGTGGCGGGACTGAGGTACGCACAGTTTGTCTACCTGACGAAGAAAGCGCCGAAGCTGCTGCTGCTGCGCGCGCACTCAACGACGATGAGGATGTCGAAAGTGGATTCTGCTGAGGTCCTCGTAGCGCAGACAGCGGGCTTGCAGCCAGATTAGATTGACCCGTTTGATGATGAAACGAGCTAAGACTTCCATACGATAATCCTGGATCCGGAATAGCGACGTTATGCAAGGAGCTGAAGCTTCCGCCTACGCCGGTGCCGCCGATCCCGCTTCGAGATGGTAGACTGTTCGGCGGGCTGCGTGACGATCTCGAGTATCGACGGGAGGTGGTCTGCGGATGGTATTGCTGGCTGTAGTTATGCTCATCCAAGTTAAGAAAATGGGAACTGAGAATCGACTCGGAATCGTCGACGCGGAAATCACAGTTCTTGCGATATGAGACGTGAATCGTAAATGCTCCGGCGGATGTCTCGACGCGCTGCATAGTATGCGTCTGGACCGGGTCTTCCTTCCGGTCCAGCACCAAGGGAGTAGATAATCCAATCCTTCCGCGACTTGAGATGGGGTATGCTCCGTTCAATATACGGCAAGATACTTTCAGCATTGACGGACTTAGCTTCGATTTGCCCATCTTCCGCTTAAATCGCCATGTCGGTAATAGTCGAACATAGGTATACAACGACCGAAACAGCACGACAGCTTTCTTGTACACAGTCGGCAGATCGTCCGGACTCGTAAAGTGCGGATCAAGCTCGATCCGCCAGCGCTCGAGCACAATCTCCGGGTGGCGTACGTCAGGACGCAGTCCGCTCGCGCCGGCCGCTGCTTCAATATTCCACCGCTTGCCGTTGTCATCCATAAGTACCAGAATCTGGCTAGGCGTCAAATCCCGCGTGTCCAGCACAGTCTCGATAATCAGCGGTGGGAGGGACGCAAAGACGGAGGACGGAGACGCGGCTGATGCGGCAGCTGAGATCATAGCCGCATCGACGGCCTTCCAGATCCGCAGTTCGTCCTTGAACGCGTCGGTGTCGTCCAGCTCAAGGTTAAACCACTTGTTAACTCGCTTCGTAGACGACTTTTGAAGATAGACGGGCGGGACTGTCATGCGTGATTGGATCACGGTGTACGCGGCCTTGGAGAACAGGTTCTAAATACCGCCGGCGTTAGCTCTTCGTCACACGATGATCCAGGATCTCCTGTTCGTACCTGGATAACTTGGTTAAGCTTGGACGAGTAAGCAGATTGGTAGCTCGGAACCGGGGTAAAAGGGTCGCTGCCGGTGGCCGACGAGCCAGCCGAATGACTCGGGGCGGGAGTCGGAGCGTGGGTCGTCATGATCGCGTCGAGAATGCTAAAATCGGTCGACGCGACTCGCTGGTAAAAATATAAAAGTCGCCCGCGACACCAAAAGATATAAGTAAGTCTTCAGAAAAACCGAAACCGCTCAACGACAGCGTGAGGAGCGAAATAGGAGCCCAAGCCGGAGGTCCAGCCTGAGATCACACGACGAGCGGAGCGTGTGGGACTCACGAGCCGCGGCGCGTCAGGAGGCGCAGACGCGGCTTCTTCGGTCAAACGACGAAGTTGGCTGTTGTCTTCCCGCGAGATCCCAGTCGTGCAAACTCGAGTTTGGAGTAGACAGACAAAGGAGCGACGACCGCGTTTCGTGCGAGAGGAAGCCGATTCTGGCGTAGTGGCAGCGAGGATCGGGTGTGAAGCTGGATGACTTCGCTGGAAACCAGAACGGCGCGTTGGGACAAACGCGCCGCACGCAACTAAGGTTTGAGCTAGGCCGCAACGGGCGCATCTTCAAACCTTAATACTTTTCGTCTGATGGTTGGTCTCGAGGACGGCAGAGGAACAGAACATACTCTGCTCTGCTATTCAGTTCTACGCCCGCATTCATGATTGTCCGGTCCGGCGTCGCGCCGTCGCGATTGCTGTGTGCGTCAGGGGCGCGCTTTGTGTCCTCGTCCGCGCTTGCGTACCCCGAATTGGACGCCAAATGGGCCGCCGTCTGGCGAGAGACACCGCCGCCGGGCTTGCCCTCGCGGGGCAAGTTCTACTGTCTTTCCATGTTCCCATACCCCTCAGGAAACTTGCATATGGGTCACGTTAGAGTGTACACTATCAGCGACGCTATATCGCGGTTCCGACGGCTCCAGGGCTACGACGTGCTGCATCCCATGGGCTGGGACGCGTTTGGGCTGCCGGCGGAGAACGCGGCTGTCGAGCGTGGAATTGATCCGAAAGTCTGGACGCAGATGAATATTGCAAAGATGAAGAGTCAGATGGAGAAAATGCTGGTTGCGTTTGATTGGGAAAAGGTAAGCCGTGCTGCTTGAGTTGGTCGCATTGCCAGATTACTGATGAAATCTACTTAGGAGCTGTCTACCTGCAGCCCAGATTACTACAAGCACACCCAAAAGCTCTTTATCGACCTCTACAACTCTGGCTATGCTTACCGTGCTGAAGCGCCTGTTAATTGGGATCCGATAGATCAGACAGTCTTAGCAAACGAGCAGGTTGACAGCGAGGGTCGGTCCTGGCGTTCAGGTGCGCTGGTCGAACAAAAGCTGCTTTCGCAGTGGTTTGTCAAAGTCACTGCATTGGCTGAAGAGCTTGATGCTGATCTAAGTCTTCTGGATGAATGGCCTCACGCGGTAAAGATGCAGCAGTCGCATTGGCTCGGTCGGTCAGAAGGTGCTGAGATTGAATTTGGACTTTCAAATGCTGGGACACTTGAGAACGATGCCGTGGCGGTGTACACGACGCGAGCGGATACGGTACCGGGAGTTCAGTACATTGCAGTTTCTGCGACTCACCCTTTAGTTGTTAACCGACTCGACCAAGGCGATGAACAGCTCCAGTCATTCGTGAACCGACTCAAAGCAATGGACGCCAACTCAAAAGCCGGGTACAGACTCACACACGTCGACGCAGTACACCCGCTTTCGAGCGCACCGTTGCCTATTTTTGTTGCACCCTATGTTCTTGGATCGTATGGGCAAGGTGCCGTGATGGGTGTTCCGGCTCATGATGATCGCGATTTTGCGTTTTGGCAGGAAAATATGCCTGGTCATGACGTTCAGCATGTCGTCGTTCCTTTATCTGAAACCGACTCGAGCAGTACATCTTCTAAGTCATATACGTCGAAAGCTGGTATCATTGCGCATTCAGTGCCAAAGTACGGCGGCTTGTCAGTCAAAGACGGTGCTGATTCCATCGTGAGTGATCTCGAATCTATCGGGAAAGCAAGAAAGACTACAAATTTTCGTATTCGCGATTGGCTCGTTAGCAGACAACGATATTGGGGTGCACCTATTCCAATTGTACATTGCGATACCTGTGGAACGGTTTCGGTTCCAGAGTCAGAACTGCCTGTTTTATTACCGGAGCGAATCAAGTCTGAAGGAACCGGATCTCCGCTTGCGAGAGATGACGAATGGGTTAACGTGCCGTGTCCGAAATGCGCTGCACCAGCCCGTCGCGATACAGACACAATGGACACGTTCGTGGATAGTTCTTGGTATTTTTTCCGGTTTACGGATCCGCACAACACTCAGATCCCGTTCTCATACGACAACGCGTCACAGTTGTTACCTGTTGACCTATATATCGGCGGCGTGGAGCACGCCATTTTGCATCTTTTATATTCTCGATTTTTTGGCAAGTTCCTGGCCAAGTCGGGTGCTTGGTCTGGCGGACCTTTAAATGGGGAGCCATTTAAGAAACTTATTACGCAGGGTATGGTGCACGCAAGGACATTTACTGATCCCAAGACTGGACGGTTTTTGAAGCCGGACGAGGTGGACCTCTCAAGTGAGTTCAATGCCATTTAATCTATCTAGCAATGATACTAACAAGTTGAATAGATCCTCAGAAGCCTATTTACAAGGCAACCGGTGAAAGTCCAAACATATCATTTGAGAAAATGTCAAAGTCGAAATACAACGGCGCTGACCCCGATGACTGCATTTCCAAGTACGGTGCCGACGCAACACGTGCTCATATCCTATTCCAAGCACCGATCAACGATACTCTTGAATGGGACGAGCACAAGATTGTTGGAATTCAAAGATGGCTTGGCCGGGTATGGCGGCATGTGCAGAATGTTGTCGCTGACGTGGAACGGGATGGTGTTGTTGATTTCAGTATGCCGGTTGAACGGTCGCAAGCTGAGATTCAGTTATGGAATGACGTGCAGGATATGGTAGCCAAAACCACCGTCGCGCTTGGCAGTGATTACACTTTAAACACCACAATCTCGAACTACAACAAGCTGACGATCAGTATCCTGAATGCATATACAACTAGCCAGAAAGCGACCGAATCCAACGACAAAGTCCGTCCAGTCGTGATGCTTCACGCGACAATGCGCTTAATCAAAATCTCAGCACCAGTGATTCCAGCCACTGCCGAAGAATGCTGGAAAGCGCTTCTAGAAGCTCAGGGACTACCCTGGTCATCTGTTTTCGAGATTGGTTCGTGGCCGGAGGCGGAACCTATTCAGGCTTTGTCGACGTTGGTTGACCATGTTGTGTTTGTGAATGGCAAGATGCGGTTCGTGGCGCAGTTGGATGAGAGCTGGTCATCTGACGAGATTCTGGATGTGATTAAGCGTATGCCGCAGGGTCAAGAGTGGCTAGTTGAAAAGGCTGGGGGGAAGAGTATACAGAGGGTCATTGTTCCGAAGGGCAGGAAGAACGTCAGTATAGTTCTCAAGTAGATATTTGTACATATGAAGCATTCATAACTGTAAATAGTTGTAATATTATGATTTGCTAACCGTATTAAATTGTCGTCGGCACGATCGTGTTGACGTTTAGCTTTAAATTATACAGCTAGGCATTACACTCAGGCAAGCTTTCGGAATATGATCTGAAGTCCGAACAGGGGACCGAATCGGCCGCTTATATTCTCTCTCACACTCGACCACTGTGTAATCGGTGCACCTGCTCCGGGGAGCCCCGACATTCGCGAGCTTGACTGGCTTAGCTGGGTCTGCTATGTCGGCCATCTTTTCCTTGCGCCTATCTCGCCTACTAAGAAGGACGATGCTCAGAAACTTTTTGCATTGTTCTAAAATTTATGAGCAGTACGACCTTGATTTGCTGTAGCCCGACAAGTTCTCATCCTCCAAAGACTGAGTAAACATAGCGTTATCCCGCTTCTCCAGCATGTTATTGTGCAAGTCCGTGTTGCTGCTACCGCTCAATTGCCGTGCCATTCTCGAATTGCAATGTGGCATTGTCATATATCATGTGGATGACCGGCATGCCGTTTCTTCTCTGATATGCCGACAGTCGAGTGACATTTCTCATGAAATCCTCCATCCACGTCGAGTTGTGCATATGTAGCCGTACGATTGACTTGTGAGGAATCACAATATCGGCCCACGCTTCATCAATAGGGCCCAATCGATGAGCTAAGCCGCTTGAAGATGCCGCTGCGGTCATTGTCAAGAGTGCGAGGAGCACCGCCAGAAGATCGAGAGGGACATACATCGTACAGTTAGAAGCTTGCAGATCTATAGTGAGTTATACTATAGATCGTAAGTCCCTGGGCAGCGTATAGCCAAGTTTAAGGTTTATAGGGTTTGAGGGTTGCTTGAAATCCTAACCCCATGCAATTCGATATAAAAAAATACTGGTGGACAAACTCAAGGCATCCGAGGTAGGCTTCTTAGACACAACATGGCGCCCATACAAAAGGATGCGCCTCCAACGAAGCGGAAACGCGAGAATCTGGTATGGGAACTGGATATGCTTGAATCTAAAGCATACGCGGGCGACAACAACAAGTCCACGTCCAGCGATGCTGCGGATCGAGCCAGTGCGGTTCCCACGAAGAAGCCACGGCTGGTTCGCACTAAACTTGCACTGGAGCGGATGAAGAAGAAGTCTCGGAAACAACAACAAGGTCCCGAATCTGAGGAAGAGATTGTTGGAGAATCCAGCGTACCTGCGGATGATAGTTGGGATCAGACGACGCGGCGCGCGCTGGAGTTGAAGAAAAAATTGGTGGATCAGAAGGTGTATCATTGGGCCAAGGAGCTGGCGCGGGCAATGAAGAAGGCAAAGGTGGTTGAAACGCAGAAGATTGTGCGCAAGCTCAAAGAAGCTAGGTAAGATTTTGCTGTTTTGAAGAATGACTACGGCTGGGGATTTGCTAACAGTATTACTACAGAACTGCGGGCAAGGATAGTGTCGCCGAGAAATGCGAGAAGGAACTTGCGGTCACCAAAAAGCTTGATACGTCGATAGCTGCTGCTACTCATTTACATAAAAAACTTCAAAAGACTCGATATCTTGTTGACTCAAAGCTTTTACCGGACTCGAAGCCAGTTTTGAAACCAGACGAGAACGAGAAGGTGGAGACCGAGGAGGGATCCGACGTGGGCGACGATAATCTTAAGTTTGATATTATTGCACGATTATTAAAGGCGAAGCCTGTGCAAGCGGTAGTTGTGAAGGCCGTCGAAGGTGTCACGGCGGCTGTGGAATTAGCATCAAATACCAAGAGCAAAAAGACCAAAAAGGACAAACCAGTTGAGCCTGAGAAGCCAGAAGAAGAGCCGTTTAATGGATTTGAAAGCGATGTCGAATCAGGAGAAGATGATGCCCAAGACGATGGTAGTGATGCTGACATGGCACAGTACCAGGGAATGGTTGCAAATGATAGTGACAGTGACGGTGATGATGAGAGCGATGACAACGAGGCCCAGGAGATCGATTACAACGAAATCTCAGACGAAGAGCCTTCGGACTCTGACGAAGCCGTGTCTCTTGCATCTTCAAATTACTCCGTGGCTCCAAAATCGAAGGCCAAAACTTCAAAGGCCGTTGCCTCCGCGCCGGCTGAGAAGAAGACCACCAAAAACATCATTCTTCCTGCGCTCAACTCGGGATATATATCACCAGGTTCTGATGACGATGATTTCTTTTCTGGTGGCTCGGATGATGAAGGACGCCGAGGAAAGAATCAACCCAAGACGTTACGCAAGAACAGACGCGGACAACGAGCGCGACAGAAGATTTGGGAACAAAAGTACGGCCACAAGGCAGCTCATGTAAAGAAGCAAGAAGACGAGAAGAAGGAGAAGGAGGCATTGCGTCAGCAGAAGTATCTGGAACGCGTTGCGAGACGGCAGGTACAGAGTGATACTGGGAACGCGAATTCTACGCCGCTAGGCGATAGAGGTGCCGAAGCACCAAAAGCCGATATCGAGAAGCCATTACATCCGTCGTGGCAGGCTAAACAGGCTATCAGCAAACCTGTGGCGTTCAAGGGAAAGAAGGTCGTATTTGATTAGATACTTGTGGATTTTGTATATTACATAATTTTATAAACCGGCACATTGCATCACGTTTATCGTTGTAAACCCGTAACCAGACACAAAACAGCAGCTTTCGAAAAAACATTATACACATAAACCGTCCCCCCTATGCATGCTGCAATCTGACTGCTCTACCCCCAGACTCAAATAACCGCATGATAGGGATGCATGTCTGATCAAAGTAGAGATACAATTTCAAATCGTGACAATCAAAAATGCCAAAGCATCTTCCCAAATGCAAACCAAGACAAACAAACAGCATCCAACACTGTGCATAGAAAGAGACAACAAAACAACAACAAGGCGCCATGGAACAAGTGTAAAAGGTGAAGAAATAGAATATAGTGACCAGTAATCACGCAACACAATACCGGCGTCTGGATAATAGAAGACGACTTTGCTTCAAGAGTGTACAAAGTGGGTACCGACGGGCGGTCAAGCTTCAACGTAGGAAAAACAAAGCCAATATGCAGAGGGAGATGAGAGTGGCCAAGATTAAACTGTCACGTTTCTTTCGTGTGTTGATCTTCGATATTATGCTATTGATACCAGGAATATGGCTCGCCGTGCTGGTCACCCTGCGCTGAACGTTGGCAAGCATCTGTCCCTGTCTACCAAACTCTTCGCGCGTAGCGTAGGCTTGCGAAAGAATATTATCAACCAGACTATGTGATCTCTCAACTCGTGACCGCTCATTGAGCATATACTCTGCTTCCCGGCGCGGATCGACCTGTGCTGACGATGAGGATGTTGTCGATCTGAAACTGTCGATGTCGTTGCGAACTGAGGACATCAGATTCACGCGCTGGCGTTCGTACTGCACCGTGCTTTTCAGTCGAGCAAATTCCTTTTGGTGCTCCACGAGGATTTCCTTGTGACGTTGTAGGTGGTGGAGCTTTGTGGCGGACGAGAGCTGCTCAGAGTCTAGGAGGCGGGTCAACGAACCCAGAATCTCCTCGCGCTGGAAAGATGTTAGACCGATTCTCTCGATAGCCCCTCTCTAACCACAACATAATGCAAACCTTCACGAACACGGCCTCCAAATCGCGAACCGCCTTCAGCTCCTCTTCTGTGGCTTCTACCGGCGGATGCTGCGAGAAAGCGGAGTAAGTCAGGAAGAGCGATTCTGTCTGGCTCTCCAGCTGGCGAGCCTGAGACCGCAGTTGGCCAAAGGACGCATATGTGCTGTATTCGGACATCGTCTAAGTAGTGCACGCGACTTCAATGTGGGAATTACTCCGGTCGGTGAGGGTGTGTATAATATACAGTCTGGTATATTTGGGCCTACACTGCTGGTCCGGTGACGCGCGCCGCTCGAATTCGAGGATCTCCCGCTATCGATCTTCGGCGCATATCCGCGACGACGTTGACGCGGTTAGCGCAGGCGCGTGTTTACATCCATCCAGCCCGGTTTGAATCTCGCCTGCTCTTCTAAACAACCTCACCTCCAACACCAAAGGCACCCTAGCACAACTTATACACTCCTGCGCCGATGATCGAGATCTTTTTACGCGACTTTTACTTATAGCGACTTTGATTCACCACTGGTCATGCATCAGATCGAGTCGCGTCGATCCTACAGTCCTATTCCGCCGCGCCTCGGTCGTATTCACGACTTCCCTCCTGCTATAGCATCCACGAACGAGAACTACCAGACATTTACAGAGGAGAGCACTTAAGAAAGCTGGAGTGATGAAGATTTCTTGCTGTTTTTGTTTCTATTCTGTCGGCCGTCCTGGTCTGTATCGCGGTGCGGAGCGAGCGAAGCCCGATGCTGTGGGTTAGTGTCGCCCCGTTGATCGCGGTACAGATTCTTGTGAACGGTCATCTGGAAGTGTCTTCTAGGGCTATCGCACAGCTGTATTTACGGTGCGGACTTGAGCGACACCCGATACTGTGGGCTAGCGTCAGCCGTTGATCGTGGTGCAGCTGTTGCGATGGCCCGCTGGCTGCCAGTGTTGTGGTGATGATCATGTTGGTGTGAATCGGGCGGTGTTGAGTGCTCTTCTCTGTACTGTACTGTACTGGGATATCCTTTTATTACGGTTGCGTTTTGAGCCTTTGGTAGTTACTCTATGGTTTCTGATCATCCAGCTCGAACTAACCACGTTACAAAGCTCCTTGCTACTGCTTTCATCGCCTTGACCTTCGACACATCGCCGACATGATTTGCCTTTGCATTCAACGAATTACGCACGACTCGCAGTCTTCTATTTGTGACTTGAAGAGCATTCCCTATTCATGCCATTTTCTGCTCGTCAGCCGCTCATGTTACATCCGACACCATACCAGTACTCGTTCCAACCGCCGCGTCTCGAATACTCTCACTGTTCTGCATTCGACAAGCGTTTCACATTTTTGAGTACTACGGGCTATATTAGGGCTATCTTTCAGGATGTGCAAGGACTGCTGCATTAGTACAACTGGGTTTAGGAGGATGCTGCTGCTGTCGAAAAGGATTGATTGAGAAGGATATTGAGCTTGAAGAGCATATGACGCGACAGGGCGGAGGGATTAGTTAAAGCGAAAAGGACATTTCGAGATATAAATTGCTATTGTATCATATTATTAAATATTTACATCTGCATCATGCACTTTACTCTTTACGTGCTTCGCCCTGATGCGCAGCCCGATTCATGACGGCGTACTGCCGTGCAGTATATCGCAGTTTTCGTACTGGCCCGCATTGTAAACACAGCTCCAGCGAGCCATATAAATTAACATCCAGTCACCACCTTTAACTAGTTGTGTAGACTGCCTAATGCACTTTTCGCGAGTGTATTTGAAGTTGCTGGATGCTCGGACTGATCTCCATGACAGCCAACACTCGACAAGGGTAGAGAGTATTTAGAAGACTGCTTGCCAGGCTATCTACAAGCTGTCAAGAGTCCGACTTCCTCTTGACACTTTTCTCCAAAATATCCAAAGCGCGCGCATAAATCTCTTCTTGACCATCCCAAACCGCGACTTTCTTTTTGTGGATCTTCTGAGCCTTTGACCGCTTGATAGTTTCCACCATTCCTTTAAACCATTTTGCTTCCGGGCGTGACACGAGGGACCATGCAAGTCCTGCCTTTCCGGCACGCGCAGTACGACCAACTCGATGTACGTATTCACGTGTACTGACTGGAATATCGTAGTTGATAACGTTCTGGATGTTGTCAATATCCATTCCGCGCGCGATGATGTCGGTACAAATAAGCCTGAAGACAAATGTTAGAAAGCTGACTCCAGGAATACGAATGCAACACTTACAGATTGATGTCGCCATTGGAAAACTCTTTCAGCGTTCGTCGGCGAATATTCGATTCCACTTCACCGGTAACCAGTCCAATCTTATACG
The DNA here is from genome assembly GCA_030568405.1 of Myxozyma monticola. Classification (NCBI taxonomy): domain Eukaryota; kingdom Fungi; phylum Ascomycota; class Lipomycetes; order Lipomycetales; family Lipomycetaceae; genus Myxozyma; species Myxozyma monticola. The sequence continues at coordinate 2,778 of JAJLTV010000092.1, read as the reverse complement.
GAGCAAGACTGGGATCATGTGCAAGTCTGATATTTTGATCGAGCATTTGTAGGAGCTTGGCTAGACGTGCTGCCGTTTCGTTGGATCGTGTGAATATTATTGACTGGCTTGAGATTCCTTCTTCGATAAGAAGGTTGAGCAAGAACAGAGGCTTATTTGCCGCGTCTTCAACGGAAACCATGTAATCCTATGAATCCAGTCAGTCTCGTGTCGTGTATATCTAAAGTTCAAAAAAGGCACACCTTCAAGTTGTACGGTAGAGAAAACTCCTCCTCCTCATCCGCGTCCGTCTTTGATTTCTCACCAACAATCAAGATTCGTGGTTGCTTGATTTTCAAATTCGCCCATTTCCCGGCATCTTTTGTCAACGTCGCCGAGAAAATGAGCTTTTGCGCTTGAAGATTGTAAGAGTTTGCAGTTAATTGTTTGTCAGATATGACTCGTTCTTGCAATGAGTCTATGACCACATCAACCCACTCGTGAAAGGACTGGTTCAAGAGCCGATCAGCTTCGTCGATTACTAGATATCGTAAATGTCGCAGAGTGAATCCTTCGGTAAGTCTTAGATGGTCCACAAGACGTCCAGGCGTAGCAATCAAAATGTCAGGAACAGACGACGTTCTTAGCTCTAGTTAGCTTTGGAATCACAACAAGTAAAAAAAAAAAGGAGATCTCTTACAATAAGGCCTGCTCTTCTGCAAACGGTCTCTCACTCCTCAGTGCCGTCACTCGAAGATTAGTCCCCTTTGCCAGCGTTTCTAAGACGCTTCGTACTTGCTGTATCAATGGTCTGGTAGGTAGTATAACAAGTGCTCGGACTTGCGGAACAACTCGCCGCGATAAAGCCTGGCATCAGTAGATTAGCAGTGCTATTTGCCAATATTCCGCGAGCAACTTACCTCAACTATGGGAATACCATATGCAAGAGTCTTTCCACTTCCAGTTGCCGCATTAACCAAGACTGGCTGCTTTGCATCAGGTGAAATCTCCGCAATATCTTGTAACAGCATAGGAATAACGGCTGCCTGAACAGCGAATGACTTTTCGAATCCCATGACCGACAGATTGTTCACCATACGGTCCGAAAGTCCCAGCGTGTTGAACGGTTTCTGCAGTGTCGGTTTAACGTAAACCGGCTCGACCATCCACTCATCTCTCAGCGGTGCTGAAACTGTCTTTCTCTTGTTCTCTGGTTGCGGCAAGGCCACCAAGCCCGCTGGCTTCAGCGCAGGATCTGTAGGGGCATCTTCGATGTTGTCGGCCGCAATCTTCGGCTCCAGGTTTTTTTCAAGTTCTGCTAAGTCGGACGCACTGAGCGTGATCGCTAATGGATCTGCCGATGTTGAGGATTTGTATTTTTTGAATATGCTTGAATGCTTCGATTCTGTGAGTTCTTCCTCTCGCGGACGCGCGCTTTTGGATCCTCTCTTCCGTTTCCGGGACTCCGTATCCGCTACTTCAGACATGTCTAAATATGACCCAGATAATGCCTTTGATGACCTCTTTTTTCAAAACTGTCGGCAGCTTTTAAATTAAGCGGTAGAGTCAATTTGATCAGATCTACTGACCGTAACTGGACATACGAAGTTTTTGATTTTTAGAGCGCAGCCCTTACCCGATGATCTCCCAATGTCCCAGCCTAATATTTTATCAACCCTACGACCCTGTAAACCCTATGCGGCCACACATAAATACGGATTCTCTCGCAATTTCATGTCCCTCTAGTATATTCAGAGCAGACTTAGAGTCGCAGCCGCCGTCGCAAGAGTCTCGTCGCGTCTTTTACCTGTCTAAAAGCCAAACGGCAGTACTGCACAAGTGCAAATTATACTGTCAATAACTGTCAGTCGCATTTATAAGCAGGATGCAGAGCAGTAATGAGCCAGGTTTACCGGCGTCGTCGTCCGTTTCTCTAAAAGCAGACGGAGCTAGCCATGGCACAAGTGGATCGAATGAATGTCGACAACTGAGTGAAACAGAGAGCGCCATTGACTACCATATTGTTGAAGGGGCAGAGGAGTGGGAGGATTACACTCCCGGAGGATATCATCCTTTGATGGTCGGAGATTACTTGCATGACGGGCGATATCGAGTGGTCAACAAGCTTGGATACGGAGCGTATTCAACTGTGTGGCTAGCTCGTGACTTCCAAAGAGCGCGATACGTGGCAGTGAAGGTCATGGTTGACGATTTCGCTGATTACGCGAGCGAGACCAGTATTCTGCGATCTCTTAGTAATTGCTCATCTGAACCGGGCAGCGAAATTATTCTACCTTTTCTCGACGAGTTCTGGGTCACCGGTATTAATGGGAAGCACAAGTGCATTGTCACCCCACCCGCGCGGATGCGCCTATTAGCCGGTGTGCCACCACGATATGAGCACAGCATTTTCCGGCCCAAAGTCGCGCAGTCAGTTATTGCTCAGCTTGTTCGAGGGGTGGCTTTTCTGCATGGTCAAGATATTGTACATGGCGGTGCGTAAAGCTCAATCTTTGTTCTGCAGATTCGTCTAGCTGACTTTGTTGTCGAAGATCTTCATCTAGGTAATGTCATGCTCCAGTTTCCTGATTCGCTTGATCGATTCTCTCTGTCAGAATTACACAAGGAATTTGGAGCGCCAATGTCACAAAAGATTGCACGTTGTGACGGATTGCCAGTACCGAATGGAGTACCTACGCAGGCCTTTCTTTCCGCTGATTTCTTTATTGGCAAAGGTAACGTTATGCTGGGAGAGGACAAGATTGTCATCGGCGATTTTGGGGAAGCTTTCAACCCGTA
>JAJLTV010000091.1:0-52285 GCA_030568405.1 Myxozyma monticola | reverse complement strand
GCAAGTATATCTTAAGAGTATTCTGAGAATTTTTCGTCGCCATCTGTCAGACTGGAAGCTTTTCTCATGCGACCGGCCAAACAGATAGAAAAGACTCTCTGCTAAGTCACGTTTCAGCGCATTATCTCTCGAGGCCATCTCCAACGGCTTCCGACCCATGTGTTCTATCAAAACGTCGACGGTCTCTTCCAAGACAGCCTCTTTGGCATCGTGCAGCGAAGGCATCAACCAAGGAAGCATATTGGTTTCTATTTCAGCATTCGCCAGATGTTCAAGTAGTGCGGGCACGATCTCGGGGCGTTTCCTTCCACTTTGAGTGATAACGCTCTCCAGCATACTCAAGCATTCGCCATCGTAAATTTGGCAAAGCGCTGCGAAAATGAAATTGTCGCTTAAAAATGTCGTGAAATGGCTAGGATGTAGATCTGGAATCATCCAACCTATAAGTCGCACAACATTTTCCTGCATTGAATGGTCTGAATGTAGACGCACGAATTCATTAATTCGAACACGAATGGCATTTATCACGACCTTGAACTCAACGAGAGAGCTCAAATCATTTATATCTGGTAAAAGAGGCTGTGAGTACAGTCTTCCGATATGTGCAAAAATGAAATGATCTCCGCAGGGATCAAATTCAAAACTCCAATCAATAGATTCTGCGCCATCAAGCATACCCATTGTGATAAGTCCCTCCTCATATTCGGCTTGCACTGGTAACAGTGATGACTCAAAAGCATCTGCGTTGCACTGCGCAAGAGGATTAGCATATTGCCATTTTATAACCCCCATGTTGTCTGCAGATAAAAGGAACTCGTCATCAAAATTCAAACGCGCGTGTACTGCAAGATAAACTGCAGCCCCGTCAATGGTATCATATATATCCACTAGAAGACGCAAAATGTAGAGCTGCACATATTTCGTCATAAGGCTATCGGGTAATGTTGAGATTGCATCACATGCAATGTTAAATGCTGTACTGCGGACGCCTGGCTGCTTGACTCCTAGTTGAATGGTAGTCTCCAATAACATTGATATATCTGAAGGCTCGATAAGTGAAAGACAGAGTAGCTTTTCGTTTGAAAAAAATAAACGAAGTCCCACTAGCGTAACAAGTAATGAGTCCGACTATAGTTTGCAATCAACAACAAACGTTCACGTCATTTGCATACAAGGTACATACTTGTTCCGGATCATAAGAGCGCCCTGCTTCATCATGCGGTTCTACTGAAGAACGAGGAATCAGCTCCACGGTTTCACTTGGAAAAGGCAGTAACTGTATGTATTTCCGCGTAGAGATCACACCGCAAGTCGCAATCAAAGCCTATATGCAGGGACTATCAGCACTGAGATAGTCACTAAAGATCCTTAAAGTCCTCCTACCTCTTTCAAGAAAGCGATGTAGCCGTACATACTGTTCTTCGACGCGCCGCGCATGAGAACAAACACGCGTTGAGAAACTGCGATCCATTGCTCGCTATCTCCATTTTGCGAAAGCAAATCAGTAATTGAAGATATAGAGTTAGCTAGCTCGGCTTTATCTGTCACGCCCAGGGAATCAAAGTCGATGTCTGAAATAATCCCTTCGGCAGAGCTATCGTTCAGGTTAGACGGCATCAGATTCGACTGTTCTTCCGATACCGTGTGATTGACTTTGTCCACAACTCCGCAAAGCCGTTAGCCCGTCACTGGAGACGCAACAGGCGTCAGACCCTTCAGTTCGACTTTGTCAAATGGCGATGTGTACGTAAACCGAGGTATCACATAGCGATTGAAGAACTGTCGACGCGGTCGGCCCGGCAACAAGTGCTGATTTACGCGCTGCAGACGTGACCCCGTCACACTGGTTCGATTTACAACTGCATATATCCTCATCAGTTGGCACGCCATGACTTATATGATTGAGCTTACTTCAATACTTGATGTCTTGATTCTAAACGGATTCTTTCAAATAGATTTTGTTTTGTAGATTTTGTAGAAGGCTCGATTCAATACAAGACACACAGCAGGTTCTTGGTGGAAAGCTTCTTGCATATGTCATAACTGTGTTATCATTTGTATCGTTTTTGTGCATTACGAATAATCAAAAGGTAATTAATATAGTTAATTCATTTGTACAATGATCATTCCTCCAATTCTCCGTCCTCCAAATTCCCTCCAATTCTCTCAATCTTCTCCAATCTTCTCCAACTATACATAGTATCCCCAAGTCACTCTCCTTTTTTCAGCCACCACGACAGAGTCAGACGACAGTTTCAATATAGACACAAGTAAGATACAAATAGATATAAAAAGTACTGAACTGAACCGCCTACGCGAGCTGAGTGGGCTGAGTGAGCTGACGCACGCGCGCGGCCACGTTCTTCGCAATCAGATACGACGTGGCCATGGTACTAATCATGGGATTACACCCGCTCGCAGTCGGCAACACGCTCGCGTCCGCGACAAACAAATTCTCGCATTCCCACGTTTCACCCGTGATCTTGCACGCCGAACTAGCCTCCGAGCTGCCCATTCGGCAACTACTCATCTGGTGCGCCGAGCCGAGGAAGGAAGTGTGCAGCGATCCGGACTTTTCGCGGACCGTGGCGGCCCAGGATTGGAAATTGGGGGACGCGGTGCCGAGGTCGCGGTCGGTTGGGGTCGGGATGAAGGAGGGGATGCGGCAGTCGCTGGCGTAGATTTCGTCGGCGTTGGATGCGAGCAGGATTTCTCCGAGCTTGACGATGCCTAGATTGTTAGTCTTTGTCATGATTGTATTAGAGAGATAGACATACCCTCGGCCATATGCTTGCGGTCAAGCGGACTCAACTTGTATCTGAATCCCGAGTTGCCGTTTGGGGTGACAAATACTTCACCCTCGCCCTTGTCTCTAATGATTGAGATATAACTGCCCATGTTGTTGAATTTGGTAAGGTACTGCTTAAAGCTGGCGCCGCTGGTCCAGGGAAAGGCCGAGTTGATGATAACCGGCGTCTGCAGCATAGCTTCGAGTTTGCAGCCGTGGCCCTCGCGGTCCTGGTCTTCGAGCTCGGTGTTGACGGCAGTCAGGATTGCTTCGTCGTACAGGTTCATCTCCTTGTCTTTCCAGATACCCATGGCGAAGGTGACGGGGTGGATATGCAGATGCTTGCCGATGTGTGGGTTCTTGAACCCGGACTTGAGTAACACGACAGGCGTGTTCATGGTTCCGGCAGCACACACAATCACAGGCGCGGTAAGCGCGATTGACTTACCGCCGTACGCAAGGATCTCAACACCGGTAGCCTTTCCGTCAACGACCACAACCTTCTGAACCTCGGCCTGGTCGAGGAACTTTGCCCCGTTCCGCTCAGCCTCGACAAACCAATTCGCAACACCGCCCTGCTTCTCGCCGTACCGGCAGCCCGAGCTACAGAACCCGCACCGATGCGCATGGCCGCCCGTGTTTTGCGGCACGGCGTGCACTGGCGATCCGATCGCGGTTGACCCCGCGATCAGGAACTCGTCGGTCGGCGAGTGCACGAGGTGTTTATCGCTCACGCCCATCTGCTCGCACACGACGTCCATCGCGCGATCGTACGCGCGGCCGACGAAAAACTCGGCGCCGTGCCTTTCGGCCCAGATATGGCGCACGTACGACTGCGTGCGCAGCGACGCGCTCCAGTTGATCGTCGTGCCGCCGCCGAATGTGGAGGCCGAGAGCATCGTGATGCCGTTGTCTTCGGACGAGAACAGGCCGCCGGACTCAAACAGGTTCGTGAACGCTTCGGCTTCGGACATTGTCAGCTCGTCCTGGTGGAAGTACTTGCCCTTCTCGAGCACGAGCACGGACAGGCCCTCCCGCGCGAGATCCCAGGCCTGCACGCACGCGCCGGCGCCAGAGCCGATGATGATCACGTCGAACTTGGACGCGAGCAGGTCCGGTTCGGAAATCATTGTGAACCGGTGGAAGGACTTGTTCTCGAGCCGCTTCGGGTCGTCGATCACGCGCTGCGGCACGCGCAGAGCCGGGAAGAGCGCGGCGGAGAGCATCGAGTACGGCGCGATGGCGAGGCCGTGGAACGTGTGCCAGAGGCTGCGGAAGATGGGCAGTCGCGCGGTGCTCCAGGAGTTGAGCACGGCTTCGCGCTCGGTCGGGGACAGGGCCGTGACGGGTCTTGCGTAGCCGGTCAGGAGCAGGCTGCCGGCGGTGGACCCGAGCAGGCTCAGGATCGAGCGCAGGGCGGCGAGGTTCGCCGGCGGCACTTTGGCGAGGACGACGGTCGCGGTGACTTCTTTGTATGCCGGGATGGCGGACGGCGTGTCGGCGGCCAGGGCCTCGAGTTTGGCGGAGTAGGACGGGTCGGCGAGGAGGACGTGGGGTGGTGCTGCCGCGAGCAGCTGGTCCGCGGGCACGGCGGGGATGAAGGTGTCGACGAGCGCGAGCAGGGTCGCCCACTGCGGCGGCGAGAGGATGTCCATGGTATGACTGTTGACTATTGATTGACTATTGACTATTGACTATTAATTGACTGTGTCTGAACTAAGAGAACTCTTCGAGAGGACGAGGAGCAGCACTTATACTGCCGGGGCGGGAATAAGTTAGCACAAGTCTGTGGTCGACGCGTGCAGCATGGCGGCCGATCGGGCAGGACGTAAACAAGCCGGGCCAATCGGGCGGGCAGCTGTTTGTTGTGAAATTGCGGCGGCTGCGCAGTTATCGTGACTGCAGACGCAGCCGCCGGGCGCGCGCGATTCGACGAAGCGAAGCAGCCGCCGGAGCAGCCGAGGCGGCATTGATTAAACTTAGACTTTAGACGACCCCGCAGCGCACGTGACAAACGCACGTGATCGCTAAGCGCACGGGCGTCATTTGCGGAACTCTATTTTGCTGCCACCTTAAACCCTAAACCCTGAACCCTGAGTTCTGTAAACCCTGTTTATGTATTGCTATGATCAACTAGAACCCAGCTTCCTCTCCTCCTCCTCACTCGCCATCGCGTACGTGTGCTCGGCCCCCGGAAACATGCCCTGCCGCACCTCGTGCGCGTAGCTGCTCAGCGCGGTCGCGTTCGTGCCGAAGTTGTCCGCGTACCGGCGCACGAACCGCGGCGTGAACCGGTCGAACTGGCCGAGCATGTCGAGCTGCACGAGCACCTGCCCGGAGCAGTGCTTGCCGGCCCCGATGCCAATCGTCGGCACCCGCAGCCGGCTCGTGATGTGCTTGCCCACGGCCTCCGGCACGGCCTCGAGCACGATCGCGAAGCACCCCGCCTGCTCCAGCGCAAGCGCAGACTCGAGCAGCACGGCCGCCTCGGCCGCGGTCTTGCCCTGTACGCGGAACCCGCCGAGCGCGGAGCTGCGCTGCGGCGTGAGCCCGATGTGGCCCAGCACGGGGATCCCGGCGGCCGTGATGGCGGCGACCGTGGGTGCCATCTCGGACCCGCCTTCCAGCTTCACGGCCTCCACCCGGCCTTCCTGCACCATGCGCACCGCCGACGCGAGCGCCTGCTGCGGAGACACCTCGTACGACCCGAACGTGAGGTCGCCGACCAGGAACGGCGTCTTGCTCCCGCGCGCGACCGCCCGGCAGTGGTGCAGCATTTCCTGTCTGTTAGATTAGTCCGTTAATCGTAGATAGTACTTATACGTACATCCAATGTAAGCTGGTTCGTGTTCTGTTTGTCAGTCAGTCCATATTCTTCATCATAGTTATGGTTCAGTACGCACCTCGTAGCCCAGCGCGACCATCGCCAGCGAGTCGCCGACCAGCACCAGGTCAATCTCCGCCCGTTCCGCAACCAACCCCGACGGATAATCATGTGCCGTAACCGACTGACACCCAAGTCAGCACAACTCCACTCCAGTCAACTCCTCATCTCACACTCACAGTAATCGGCACGTTCTTCCGGTACAAACTCCGCAGCGTCCGCAGCGTCACTTTCCCGCGCACTTTCTTGTTCGGATCCTGCTCCAGCGTCGTCGAGTAGCTGCTGTACCGCCGAATGCAGTTGCTTGTATCAGTTTTCACAATCTCCATTGCCGACCGCCGCGCAAACGCAAACACGCGTCCGGCGCGCAAAACCGTCGATGCCATTTTCGTATGTACAATTGCCTTCTTCTCTGTTCGCAGTTCACACACGAGCAACTACAGTCTACACATATACAACAATGAATTGACAATCACGGACGACGGGGTATAGTGCTGTGTTGGGCTCGGGCCGTCGTGATGTCCTGTCCGGCGTAGTCTGACTCCCGCATTCGGTCCCGCGCCGGCAAGCCGCACAAGGCACGTGACGCTTACGTCAGACATTACGTAAACAGCCGGGTAATGATTAATGAAACTGTAAAAGCGCCATACAAAAAGCAAACATTAAGCTTCGATGAGGTCGTTTTTTACTTTTTACCCGGATGAAAAAAGTTGACCTCGACCTTGACTTCTTGAGTCGAGTCTTGATCTTGTTAGTTGCACGGCAGGTAAACAAGGTAGCAACATGTTGGAGCGAACCGGATCCGTCGTCGACGCGCCTGCAGGCAGTATGTTCCCTTTCTTCTGTCTTACACTATGCAACCAAAAGTAGAGCTAACAGGCAGAAACCATCCTCGCGAGCTCCGTCGCCAAAGCATACGCGCAAGAGCTCAAAAGCAGTCTCGAGAAACTTGGCCGGAAACCCAAATTGGTCGGGTTCCTGGCCAACAGCGATCCCGCGGCGCGCATGTACGCGGACTGGACGGGCAAGACGTGCGAGGAGTCTGGGTTTGAGTTTGAGCTGCGGGAGGTGGACAAGGAGGAGCTTGAGGAGAGTATATTTCAGGCGAACGAGGACGACGATGTGGATGGGATTATGATTTATTTCCCGGTTTTCGGGAATCGGCAGGATCAGTATCTGCAGCAGACTGTGTAAGTTTACTCTTAAGTGTTTTTGGGTACGTTTGGTCTAATTCTTGCAGATCAAGCGCAAAAGACGTCGAAGGATTAACCCATCTGTACATCCAAAACCTCTACCACAACGTCCGCTACCTCGACCCTTCGCACGCCCAAAAGAGTATCCTCCCCTGCACTCCGCTCGCACTCGTCAAGATCCTCGAGTACCTCGGCCAATACAACATGCTTCTCGCGTACGGCAACCGGCTGTACGGCAAAACCATCACGATCGTGAACCGCAGCGAGATCGTCGGCCGGCCGCTGGCGGCGCTGTTGGCGAACGATGGCGCGGTCGTGTATTCGTTTGACGTTGACGGGGTGCAGAAGTTTGCGCGCGGGGACGGGATTAAGCTGCGGCGGCATCGAGTTGTGGATGTCGAGATTGGGTTAAAAGAGGCGGCGATGAGCTCGGATGTTGTGATTACTGGCGTGCCGTCTGCGGAGTACAAGTTCCCGACCGAGTACATCAAGAACGGAGCTGTCTGCATCAATTTCTCGACCGAGAAGGTACGTATTTCGACACAGCATCGTCATGTTCAGTTAATCTAACAAGTCTTCTCTAGAACTTCAACCCGGACGTCAAGACAAAGGCATCGCTGTACGTGCCCTCTATCGGAAAGGTTACAATCACGATGCTCATGCGCAATCTGCTCCGTCTGATCGAGAACAAGCAAGCCGGCAAGAGAGCGGCTGCATAAATAGATTGATTTAATAATTGGTGTTTGAAAAGTATTTCAAAAGTTTTGATAGAATTTCGTGTAATAATATAATAGTCAACTTTTTATGATATCACACTATAAGCCCAACTCCCATACGAACCTACAACTCGTTCAGCGTTTCCGCTTCCTCGGCTTATCATCATCATCCGACACAATAATATCCTCAAACTCCTGCATCGGCGCTTCCTCATCCTCACCCTTCCGCGACCTCTTAAGACCCTTCATCTTACGCGTCTGCAGCTGCATAAGATCCTGCTTACCGATATGAATCGTCGCAATCTTGTCGCCCATAAAGTCGGTCTCAATGTTCTTCTTCGCCTTGGGCTGCAGCTGCTTCGGGATCTTCAGCGCCTGCTTCATCATATCCGGATCCGCCTCCCGCACCCGGCCAAGCTTGAAGTCGATGCGCGGGCCGACTTCCTCGAGCTCGACGCGGGGTACTTTAGTCTGCGTCTTGCTCTTGTACGTCTTGAGCTGGTACACCCGGAAGTTGATCTCAGGCAGAGCTGTCGTGTCGCCAGAGTACACGCTGATATTGCCGTCCCCGGCCGCGGACACCTGCATGATGTACTGCACGCCGGCAAGGTCGAGCATCTTAATCGTCTCGCCGCGGAAGAAATCGAGGAACATGGATTTAACCATCATGTAATGCGGATGTGAATCGAAAATCGGGCCGACGAACGAAAACAGCGGCTTCATGCCAATCGCGACCGACATCTTTTTGAACTCGGAAATGGCCTTGAAGCTGAGGATCCGGAGCTCAAACATGTCCAGTAATTGGTAGTTGAACGTGCGCATAAAGGTTAATGTATCCGGTCGTTTCTTGGAGTGCGAGCCAAACAGGATTAACGAAGCGTCATTCTTTTGCGAAAAGAATTCAAGCGAGGATGCATCTTCAAACGGATGAATCTGGTTCTTCTTTTGAAATTTCTTCACATCGGGTTGCTTGTACGCCGCCTACACACATTGTTAACAATTTTCACTTCCCATATATCATTACCAAATAAATGAAAACATACAAGGTCGGCCATGGCACTCTGGACAGTCAAACTGCACGTAGATCCACGCACAGTCAGGGCTTTCTTCGTATTCTCAACCAGCTTCGGCTCACGCGCGACCTGCGCTCGCTTTGATCGCGCATTACGGGGTTTTCTGAAAACTCGTTAGCCTAATACATCTATCAATATCGTCATAGGTTCAAAAGAGAACTCACACTGAGCGCATCATCTTGAAAAATCGGTATCGAGGGGGTCGATTGTTTGCTGAAGAGATTCGTTGCACGATTTTTTTTCGAGATGGAATTGGGAGTTTAAAATTTCTCGTCCCAGACACAAATCCCTCGATTGCTGACATTTAGAGACTTCTCGAGATCTTGATCTCAGGGGCATGATCCAAAAGCCTTAGACTGATAACTACTTGTTCTTCGACGAAATGAGTAATTAAACTGTGTTGAGTTAAGGCTAATAAGAATTTAAGATAGCTGTGTTTGTAATTGTTTGTTTTTGCATTGACTGAGAAACATGGAAACCGAGATCACCGCGAAACTACTGCCAAACGTCCTGCTACATGATTTCGGCAATCCTAAAGGCTACGGATTAGTCGCAGCGACTAGTTTATCATCTGGTAAGCAACACACTTATTCTGTTACCATTTGCAAAGAGTAGCGCAGTTGATACTAACGAGTAAGGTTTCTCTATTATTAGCAAGCATTTCCCCGAAATCTCGGTCCCAGACAGCACCGCGAGATCTAGGACCTGCGCAAGATGTATGAGAACAATTGGGTCAGGTGTCCTCAAAATTGCGTCCGATACGGTCGAGGAACTGGTCCCGTGTGCTAAATGCGATACTACGTTTTACTGTTCGAAAGTGCGTATTTCTAGTTTGTTATTTTCAGATTGTGTAGAGTACCTTCAGACGTGTAGAAAAGAACTGACGGTGCTAGTCTAGACCTGCCAAACCGCGGATTGGAACAGCTTCCACAACAAAGAATGCGATATCCTGAAACGAATCGCGCCAAAGATGCCTCCGACCGCTGTAGTCCTGCTAATGCGGATAATATCGCTCGCGGACGATTTACCAAACAAGTTGTTTGGCAAGCAGTCGAGGCTGTTTGGACATCTGGATAAGAAAGCCGGGACGGATGAATTCACGTCAATCGCGTTAATGGCGAAAGCCGCAAAGGAGTTTTCGGGAAGTTTGATGCCGTTGGACCAAATCATGGAGATTCTGGCAAGGGTAGGCGTGTCATTCTCTCAGGTAATGGGATTTTTGTTAACATCTGATAGACTATGATCAATGCCGTCTCTATCGTCACCCAATTATTCGACCCTGTCGGACTCATGCTCGACAGTTTTATCTGTCTTTTCAATCATTCGTGCAACCCGAACTGTTTCCTCGTGTTCGAGCGAGGCACCGTGACCGTGCGCACGGCGCGCAAGATCGCAAAGGACGAAGAACTCTGCATCTCGTACATCGAGTACACGATGCCCCTCCCCGAGCGTCTCACTTATCTCTGGTCTCGTTACTTCTTTTACTGCGAATGTCCAGCTTGCGTGCCGCTGCCGTCGTCTGGTGAGTTCCCGCCGGACCCCCGGAATGATTTCGAGTGCGCGAAATGTAAACGGTCGTTGCAGCCGTACACGTCCTCGCGGAATTACGGGACCCCGAAGTTTTACAATAATTACGCCGAATGTCCCGGGTGTCATGTCAAGTTTGCAAACAGGCCTCACACGATGGCTGCGATTGAAGAGCGGTTGGTTAAGATGAAGTTATACTATTCTACTCAGATCACGTCGAGTACTGAAGCGAATGAGGTTCTTGATAAATTGAAACAAGTCCAGCGGTGGAACGTCGTTCCGATTTTCAGGGCGCCGTTTACTACTTGTATTCAGAGACTGATTCCTTACTACTGCTTATCAGAAGAGTATGACCTGGCACTCGAAGTAATCGCGATCGAGTACTTCTACCAAGATCCGATATTACTGCCGTCAACCCAAGCCCAACAACTTCGCATATCCCACATGACGCGTTTCGCAATCGTGCTAATAATCATCCTACTGAACCCGCACTCAGCACAAAGCCAAGTCGTCGCGACCGTCTTGCCCGGAGTTGATTTCGGGGTCTGTTTGTGGGGCCTGTTGACCGTGCTGGAAGAGCTGGTTCGGAAGAATAATGGGCCTGGGTCGGCGTTTGGGAAGCAGATTGCGGTTCAGAAGGAGCAGTTTTTGGAGTTTGTGGGGCCGCAGTATGCGGGTCGGTTTACTGCGCTGTCGTTGGGTGATTTGGGGTGGGCGAAAGAGATGGAGAAGATCAAAAAGTACGCGATTTCCAAATTTAGAAACTAATCGAGCTTTACTTTCTCAAAATCCTCTTCTTTATCGTTCCCATCACATTCCGCTTCACGGCCCGGCTTATACATTAAAGCCCAGCAGTTGAAACGACGTCGGGACGGGCGGATTGCGTAAAGCAAGGAAGGAAATAGCAACCCAGTTCTCCGACTTGGTCGTAAGCTATTTACTCATATGGCTATTGCTGAAAACTGTGATATTATACAACGACTAATGAGAATGGCAGAAATCAAATTTCCAGCTTGCCGCACTTGCTGCTCGAGACAAACACTTAAATACAAAGGTTTACTGACAAATGACACTGCACGGCTCTGCGTACTCGGCGAAAAACATAAAGACTCCCTTATTAGTTATCCCAAAAACAAAATATGAACTTGTCCGACGTATGTTGAACTTGTCCGTATAGCATTACAATACGTCGGATCTCAACCAGTGGCGAGTGACAAGTAGCTGGATAGTCCTGCTCATCGACCGATCTCCACGATTTACTGATCCAACCAGCTACTAACTTGGCGTGCCCCAACTCTGTGGTAAATGTCAGCAAGTATTCTAGAAGTCCACATACGAAAAGGACAGCGTACCGTGACGCGAGACGAAGGCCCTGGGTTCCGAGAGGGAAATAGCTGACTGTGTACCACAGAGCGGCGACGACTTGAATGACGCAGGCGATAATTGTAAGGAGTTTTGATCTGAGCTGTGGAGATTGTTAGATTCTTGCTGTTCATGCTTGGAGTTAAAAAAATGCTCTGATGACGTACGCCTAGACTGAAGACAAGAGTCATGATGATGGATCCAAAGTACGCGAGCGTGAACGGTAAACGGGACGCAGATATGAGATGCATCACGTAATTAACCGGGCCCTGCAAACATCCAAAGGAGACAACAAATAACAGCGAGCCGATCGTCCAGCTAGACAAAAGTATCAGTTTACTGAATGCTGTTGCTGATGCTGAACAAACGGTACCAGACTTACAGAATCGCAAACTTGATCGGCTTGAGAACCAGGACCGGGAACAGGGCAAAGCAAAGCACAAAAAATATCGCCGACGAGCCAAGACAGACACCGAAACAAACGATCCGATCCCATCGCGACACTAAATCCCACACTGTCAGCTTCTCATCCCAACCTTTGCGACGCGTCAACCAAAACCACATACTGGTAAACCACGCCGGCTCCTGAATCGACGACGACGCCGCCGGCTCGTTTTCTGATATCGGCAGCTGCATGTATCCCGCGCCTGTCTGCTTGAAGGGATTTATTGACTTGAATGTCGTCTGGATGTTGGACAGCGAGAAGTCGGATAGTTGCAGCGATTGCGGCTGCGCTGGCGGCGGCGCCGGGCGCGAAGTCCAGCTGCTGAACTGCTGGCGGAACGACCGCTCGGGCGCGTCGGCTGGTATGCTGATCGGCATTGTGGTTTGTGTACGAGGATGTGGATATAGCTGTATAAATATTTCACGGCGTCGGAGTGGCGACGAGGACAGTAAGGATCAGCGTCGCGACTAGGGTTGGGGTTCTCGGCTCTCGAAATCGCAACTCGAGATTCTATTTGAGGCTTCGCAGTTATAAATACCTCCTGTCCGCCCCGAGATTTACTCCTCTGCAACTATTCTAATCATTCTGGAATCTGGACGCAGGACTACTAGCTTCTGACTTTGAAATTGTTTGCTGTTGTGGACACTCCGCTCGATTTTACCGAAGGTATGTCGTTGTAAATGGCAGGATAGAGGATTCTTCTGTTTCCAAATTGGACTCTAATAAGAGGTTTGTATTCTCTGTCACACATCCTGAATCTGACGAAGCAGACGTTTACTGTATACAACAAGCGCTATTGACCTATTGCTGTTTGCATTTTTGATTGAATACAAGTTCAGAGTATTTATTACGAGTTTTTTTATTGCATGCCCCTAACTGTCTACAATGAACAACATGCCACTCACTTTATAGAACATGGCGCGCAAGTTTCTACGATGGAATAGCAGAGTCCAACCGGGCTGCAAGGCGGAAATTGCTATGGAGTTGATGGGTGTTGCACACGGCACACAGAAGCTCTGCTATTCAATCCTCAAAAGTTGAATCGAAATGTCGGAGTTGATGAGTATGTTTTGAACATAAAAGAATGTGAGCAATCTTTTGTGTGCAAAACCATACCCATCCATTCCGACACTGCAAAATCCGCCCTGTTGTTCGGTTTGGCTCTGCTATCCTATACTCACAAACTGAATTGCAATGTCGGAGTTAACGGGTATGGCATTCTGCGCATAAAAGAAGGTGAGCAATTTTTTATGTGCAGAATGCCATACCCATCGATTCCGAAATTGCAATTTCCGCCTTGTTGTCCGATCTGGCTCTGCTATCCTGTTATCAAAACTTGCTCTGTGCTCATCTCAAAAACGGTTGGTATGTTGTTTGTCGTACACAACTACCGGCATGATGAAAAGCTTGTAATAAGTCCTCCGGAATTGTGTACAATTATTGAAATGCGAATATCAGTAATTGAGCTGTCATTGTTGTGTCTGGCTCTCGATGACTCTACTCGGGAATGACGTTAATTGGCTGGAATGAGCAAATCAGCTAGCTGTGTTTTATGCTGTAGATGGTGTTTGCTGAACCAGAGCCTTGAACATCGGCTTGATTTAAATATATAGATTGTTGATGATGAGTTTACTACTACTGGTCGTCTGGCTATGCCGCCATCCTGTAATGCACCACATCTATGCTCGAGAAGAAGGAGAAATGGACGGGATCATTCAAAGACAATAAGGCCTGCCGCCGCCTGCTGCGGGCGTCAACAGTCACGTTTCATTGTTAACATATAGTTAAATTTCTAAAGTGAAGATGGAATCGGAAATCATCTTCGGGAACTTGTCGAAATCAGCCAATTCCGCGGCATCTTTCTGTGCCGTGATGATCAATTGATCATGAAGGTTGGAAGATAAGCGAGCTAAATCCAAGCTTGAAGCCTTGCTGCCTTGGTTGCGTTATGCGTAAAGACTAAAAAAAGGCTAGTTATATGTAGCTTTAAGAATTATAGTAATTGTTATGCCAGACGCGTTGGCCGTGAAGCAATGATTGATTGAAACGGAGAGATAGTTTTTGTAAACTTGTAATTTTATGCGGATCTGCGAATGTTTAAACTATAACCAGCAAAATTTAAAGCTCCAGACCCCTGAATTTTGGTGACCCAATCGTCAATGAACATTACAAACCGCCAAACCTTTGCTGTGTGTCTACAGTTTAGCATATATATAGTTACTCGTTAAAATATATGTTTAACTACACCTGCAATACACTGGTGAGATACATATTGCGCTAGTACTATACGACTAAAGCTAGCTTCATTTTCCGCTTCCCGTGAGAAGCTGTTCGTTTCGTGCCGGGGCTGCGTTCTGTACATAGAGTCCTGATTTCTGCGTTTCGCCGCGACATACAGCCATGAGCCAGCAAGTTATCGACAACTACTTGGTTTCCTTGGAGAAGACTCCCGAGGAAGCCGCTCGGATTTCTCAGAGCATAGCTCATGGTGAGTATCTTTACGGCTTATGGTCGCGAGGACCCGAGAGAAAAACTACCGGACAGACGCTAACGTCTTTAAAGATATCGAATCTGGAAGCATACGACTGGTCGACTTCATTCAGAACCTTGGAAGCTACTTGACTGATGAAGATGTTGGAATACGAATGAAATGTAGGGATTTAACCATGAAGTCCACATCTGTCTAGGCTGTACTGATGCTGATTTCCGAATAGCTTTGAGCTGTGTCTCTACGGTCCTTTTGGGCCTTCCTTCAGCGAAGCTGAACCAGAGGCAGAGTAAGTTGCATGCACCTAAATATTTGTATTATTATTAACGTGTTTAAGTTACTATGCTCTGCGCATTCCTGATCGAAAAGCTGGACGACGAAGAGTGCACCAAAGAAGCAGCAGAAGGGTTACTGGCGTTAGCTAAGATGGACCATCTTCCGCCGACCTCTGCGAGAGAAATTTCTCAAGCGTGAGTTTACTGCTCTGAACGTCAACAAATATCTGCCAAGCGCTAATGGGAATAGTATTTTTGCAAAGGTCGATATGAAGAAACATACTCAAGGTGTCCGCTACGTGGTGTACCAGGCTGTGGATATGCTCATACAAAAGCAGCTTGCTGGTAAGCTCACTTCGCCGAATTTCTGTGAGAAACCGTGCTAACATCTTGAAGCTCTCAAAGCCGCAAACGACGAGATAATCAGTGGATTTTTGCATCTTGCGTCCGGAGAGAAGGATCCTAGGAATCTGATGATTATTTTTGATCTGTTGAAGATCATCGCTCAAGAATTTGATCTCAAAAATCAGAGAGAGGTAAGTGCTATACGAGCTATATCTTTCATTTGTCAACTGCTGACTCGGCTAGGCTGTGTTTGATGCCAGCTTCTGCTACTTTCCTATTACGTTCAGACCGCCTGCCGATGATCCTTACGGAATTACGTCAGATGATCTAAAGAACAAACTTAGGTATGCTAAATTTGTGCTGATGGCGTTGTACCGCGTCTAACAGTAAACTAGGGAATGCATTTCAGCTTCGCCAATTCTAGCCGACTTTGCATTCAACAGTCTAGTAGAGAAACTCACATCAAGCTCTCTTAACGTCAAGAGAGATACATTGTTGACAATGACATCGAGCATACAAAGTTACGGACCGATCACTACCGGCGAACATTGGGAGAAGATTTTCAACTCTGTAAAGTTTGAAGTTCTTCATGAAGGAGAAGAGGATGTTCCAGATTTGGTTTGCAGTTTACTGAAGACCATGACAAGTGTTTTAGCGTTCGGCCAGCTCCGAATTATTGAAGGGACCCCACTGGATTTATTCATTCAGGCTGCAATCTCAGAGTGCAAACCTCAAGCTGTGGATTTGGAATCAAGACAAGCAAAGCCCGCTGGTCGAATCTTAGCCTCGCTTGCAGAGGCTTCGTATATTGCATTTGATAGCATCGCGGAAAGCACGATTCCATCAGTCTTGGGTCTGGTTAACGCATCTGCTACTCTAGTGCAGCAGAAAATCGCTTTGGAGTTATTAATATCCTTTGTGGAGGCTTCGGGGAATCTGTATGGCTGGAAAACTGAGACTACAAGAACTTCTGCCCGGGAAAATGGACTGCTTCCGTATAAGGAAGATTTATTCCAGCTGTTTTGCAAGGCATTTGCAAGTGCATCTGCCGATGAGGTTTCATTCAGATTGCTTGCATTGCAGGGAATCGTCCGACTTTCGATGTTACATACAGTTCTTGATGAGAGTGAAATGGGTCTAGTCACACAGTACCTAGATGAGACGATTTTGACAGATCAACATGAGCCCTTATGGTAAGAGTTTTCTTTTTTTTCCTGATCGCGTGAGATGCTTTACTAATTCTATATAGCTCTGCTGCGCTTTCTTCGCTTCAAGCTCTGGGGAAAGTGAAGCCTGATTTGATCTTGAACATCTCGTTCCCGGCATTTTTGTCGCTGCTTCCTGATGCGGATGTTGGAGTCGCTTCCAGTTCAACTTCAAGGAAGCATTTCCGAGTCATTTTATCCGCTCTTGCGGACCTGAGCGTTGATAAAGGAGTATTTGATACGTTGACTGTCAGACTGCTGAATAGACTCACAGCGATTAAGAATGGTATGTATAGCTTGTTTAAGATGCCTTGGTCAGAATGCTAATCGGCTTCAGATGATCACGAAAGCACTGTATACGCACAGTCAATATTGTCAACTATCCTGTTGGTTCTACAGCGAAGATCTACAGAGGAAGACTGGGTCATGTCGTACTTTTTCGGTAGTCTCTTGCCCAAGCTGATTGATCTCACTCTCATATCTGCTCTTGGTTTGGGTCCGTCGCCATGCCCCGTGATTTCGAACCCATTGGTAGTCGCTGTTACGGCGAGAATTGTCAACATTCTCACGCGCTCTGTATCTATTGAGCTTCAAGCATCGTTTGCGAAAGATTTATTCGATTTATTCATCAAAAGCGAAGAATCGCAGTTAGTGTCAGAGAGTAATCGCACTCAGATTGCTGCCAAATTTCATCCTCTGCAGCTTGATTTCGTTCCCACTGGGCTCATTGAGATTTTTACCTCAGCACTTGCTGGAATCAAGCGCGAAGTTACTCTTCCAGTTTCCGACATTCTTCAGTTCACCTCAGACTTGATTCCTGTGGCTTTTGTAAGCAAAAACACGGAAGATCGTCTGGCTCTCTTGCGTCTAATTGCATTGTTGCTAAACAAGTGGTTTGGTAAGGACGAAGAGACAAAGTTTCTGGATTCTGTTGTGGTACAACTGAGAAGTACTTTGGTTGAATCAAAGGATTTGAAGGCTCGATTAGCAAGCTTGGAGCAACTTGCGTGGATATCTAAGGCACTCTTGTTGAAGGGAAACCGACGGTCATTCGAAAGTATTGAGCTTATATTGGATCTCTTGCGAGACAGCGACTTGGGTACATACGCTAGTAAGGCATGTGGCATAATGATCGCAGATGACGAAATTATTGATAAGAGCAATTTTGTTGTTATTCGTCTGCTTTCGAAGCAGCAGTATTTCAGTTTCTGTGTGCAAAAGCTGGTAAATGGGTTCAACTCTAGCTTGGATACGCGGGAAAAGCGGAACTACCTTGTCGCGTTATCGATTATTTTGCATTACATGCCCGGCAAAGTCGTGTTTCCTCACCTTTCAACATTCTTACCGCTTCTGCTTCATGCATTGTCTCTTGATGATGCACAAGTCAAGCTTGCGTCTATTGACACGATTAGCGCGACAATGTCGGATGCTTCGGAGTTGATGTCACAGCACTTGGAGGTGATCATTCCTCGACTTTGGGAAGCTACTCTTCCGAAAAAATCGAATCCGGCAAATGTCCGGGTATCTGCGCTTAACGCGTTGACTATTTTCACAAAGACGGTGCCGAGCGATACTTTGAGATTGTATAGGGCTGATATCATTAGGCGGTTAGCCGCCGTTCTCGATGATGCTCGGCGAGAGGTAAGAAAAGCAGCGGTCGATTGCAGACAGGCGTATTACGCAATGGACGGCTAGATTGTGCATATTGTAATATAATGAGAAGCGTACATAGGAAAGTGTTTTGTAAAAATTCAGTTACATTCAAAAAAAGTTAATATGATCTACGTCTTAAATCGGCACAATTATTCTTGAATCTGATATTTATTGTACATACGGGCGGCAAGACCCGTGCTTCATTCTAAATGGTTCTCTGTTCCGTATGCTGTCTAGTATGCGTCAAACTTGGTCAATATCCGGTCCTCGATGTTATCCAACAAGAACTGATGACCAGTCAACTCGATATTCTCAGCCTCGCTCAAAAACATCTTGAAAACGTCCTGTCCGGGTTGCATACCAGGCAACCCGCCCATCATGCCCTGCGGATTCATATCCATGCCACCACCGGCTGAATTGTTGCTTCCCAGAATAATATCGTAAACTGACCTGAGACCAAAGAGACAGAGGAAGTACCATGACATTGAGGATACCCAGCGTACATCGAGGTCGTGGGTCATGACACCAGATTGCAGGATTGATTTAAAGCGAATGGTAAGTGGGAACGGTAGTTTCACTTAAGAGGATAGTTAACACTATCATCAACAAGAGTCATAGTAATTTGGAATTGCATACTTAGAATAAACCCGCTGAAGAAGAAGTTAATCCAGCTCATCAGCAGAGTCTGCGGCACGATCATGACCATGTTGCCCTTGAGCATGTTCATCATTTGATCCATTCCACCGGGCTCGGTAAGCGGATTCGCGGGCGCTTTTGGCTCATCTCTATTTTTGAAAGCTTCCTGGTCCTTGAGAAAGATACCGTCGCGGTAAGATTCCATGAGATAGTTCTTGCGCGATAGGAACGATGTCGCAGGAATAAACTGGCCATTGGTCCGCAGAGAAGCGCCACGAGCAAGCGCTTGTCTTACAAAAGGTCAGTAAAAGTTTTATAAACCCCCAAAATACATATCAATTAAACATACTGCTCTCGGACTGCAAGCAAGTCCTGCTGTTTCGGGGGCGATTGTAGGAGCAGTGTAACGTAATGTCGCAGGACACCGACAAGTATCATGACAAGCAGAATCGGGAACAACACCCAGTCCCGAAGACTGGGATCAAGCACAAGATCCGGAGCAGCAGCCATTATAAAGCAAAATTACCCAGCTTGGAGATGATTTGGCTTATAATGCTGAATCTTTTGCGCACGATTGCAGACAAGAACTGGAAAGCTGATGAAGGCCATTGGATTCCACAAGATAGATGTGATCCGTACTACGACCTTGATCACAAATGTCACAAATGTGAACTCTATTTAGCTCATCGCGACTTTTTTCTTCTTGGGAGATCAGATACTCAGATTCTCGATAGCTCTTTTTCCATATCCAGGCTAAAATTTGCACCGATTCCAATTCTTTGAGCGAGGAATTTGCTATTACTTATCAGTATCATGGCTTCTACAAAAGTTGTGGCTAAAAACCAGCTCGCGTCGGACACGCAGAAGGCGCGGTTTGAGCTGGGAGTGTGCATGGCGATTTACAACTGGGAAGTGCTCACAGTTGCAGTACAGAACCACTGGGGTGGTCCAGATAGTGCTGACAAGCGGGATTGGATGACCGGGTCTGTTGTTGAGCTATATGGTGAGTACTGGGTTTTGCCGTGGAGGAGCATCGGAAGTTTTGAAGGGACTGGTGACTGACCTTCTGAATAGAAGCTCTGGACGATGTGGATTCGGAGGATATTGAGACGCGGCTGCTACAAGTTATGGAGGACGAGTTTGAAGTTGCGGTTGAAGACGATTCTGCCTATGGAGTATGTGGTTCTGCTGGTACGTTACTGCTCAGTACCGTACTAACATCTTATCCAGGTTGCCGAACAGATAGTCAAGATCTACACACAATGCAAGGACAACGACTTCAGTCTAGTCGACTTACTTTACCAAAAGTACACAACAAAGCAGAACAGCAGGACGACCAGTGCTCCCATTGAAGTTGTTGAGCAACCGGAAGTTTCAGACGACGAGATGATGTAGAGAAAAGTACATGTTTAAGGGTGTCAAAAAACTGGATCTTTGGTTGGATATAGCGCATTTGGTGGATCTTGTGTCGTCCGTTGCATGGCGTTTTTTTGTATATATGCTTGTACAATACCGTGAATATTAATAGAAATTCTAGGTTGGTGTAACTATTTTGAACTTTTTGTGTTGATACTTACGCCGGTGCTTGTGCGACTTCCAGTGTGAAAATGGTCTCGTCTGATCCACCTCAAATTGGCAGTCCACCACACATCTGGACATGCACAATTTCACCTCTTACATAGCCGCCGGCCATCCGAAACTGCAAACTCGCACAAGACACCCGTAAGATGAATATAAAAGGCGGTCCACGTCCTCATGCAGACCCGATTCCCCACATCCCATCCAGTCAATTGAGGCGCGCAAAATGGGAAACTTGAACTCGAAGACTAAACGCAACAGCCGCTCCAAGAAGAATGAGGTCACTCAGGCTACCGCTAGAGATGTACCGAAGCCCTATCGCCACGGCATGCCGGTCTCGAACGAGGTGACAGAGCAGGCCCTGATGGCGCTCACAAGACCCCGGTCGGCTCCTGCGCGTGCGGTGACTGGTCCTCCACGACCGCCGCATTTCGTATTCCCACATCCTCGACCTCGACCTCGACCTAGTCCGTCTTCTGGCCAAAGTGCAGCTGCTGACCCCCACGGTACGTTGAATTCGTCTTTCCCGCTTGCATTAGTTATGCCTGAACCCACGGAAGAAGGGCCTGTGGATCCTAGGAAGGCGCTCAAGACGTGCGATTGCTGCGGAATTCAGCACATGCTGGATTCAAAGTACTGCGGTGGGTCTACCGAATGTATTGCGCCCTTGTTTATTGATATCTAACGGGCATACGAGCTAACCTCTTTATACAGGTCTGGTTTATCCAGAGAGAATTTGGAATCTTGAAAGCGAGTAAGAGCGATCATGCGGGCTGTGGGGCAGTGTTAACGGGTAAGAACGAAGTGAGCTTGATTAACAGTCCGGCCGACGTGTTTTCGACAACAGGGGTAAAACATTCTATCTAGCTAATCAGGCACAAAATACGGACGTATAGTA
Organism: Myxozyma monticola; assembly: GCA_030568405.1. NCBI lineage: Eukaryota > Fungi > Ascomycota > Lipomycetes > Lipomycetales > Lipomycetaceae > Myxozyma > Myxozyma monticola. The sequence continues at coordinate 31,219 of JAJLTV010000091.1, read as the reverse complement.
TGCTGGAACTGGAGCTTTCCTGGATATAGGTATAGGTATGTGATTTTGACAAGTACTTTCTTCAAGATTTATCAGAGATGCAAGCAATACTTTTTGATTGCCATCCGCAGCCATTTTTCAATATGTCTATGTACAGAAACAAATATATGCTAGTTAGTGAGATCAATATGCCTCAAAAAGATTAATAACGCCCATGCACCAAAACAGATCCATTTTGCACCTCAATTTTCCATCCCTTGGAAGCCAAAGACTGGGATATGTACGGCAGCAGTCGTGCTCTGCCGTCCGAGCTGTGAACACCGCGGCCAGTGACGATTTTGAAAGGCTGGCGAGGTTTCCGCGAGGCTTCGTAATGCCACCATTCGTCAACACACTCGTTTGTTATTAGACCGGCCTCTCTAACTTCGATACCATGGAGATCAATATAATATTGCGTAGCTCTATGCATAGTCGTTAGAAACATGGCGTTGGACGATAAATAGATAAACTTACGACTTTGCGACTGTGGCTCTGGCATAGTCGACCCGCAAATTATGAATCTCGTTATTCAAGTTCTTTGCCACCTCCACATATAGTAGATGTCCTCCCGGAGCCCTTGTATCTCTCCGTTTCCACAAATCCAAGGCCTTCAATCTCGCTTCATCTCTAGCCACAGTCTTCGAGTCAATCAGCTGCTGCAACTGAGTTGCCGATTTTCCCGAATAGTCTAGCGCAATCGGTTGGCTTTTGGCTTTCTTTTGAGATTTGCGAGATGCTTTGGTGGTCCATTTATCTGTCTCTGTTGTCGCAGTTTCTGACCACGTGAACGAGGGCTTCGCGCTTGCCGTAGCACCAGATGCCACATAGGCGAGATCTTCACCACTATTCGCGGCAGTTTCGACTAGCAAAATGGCAAGTTGTGTGGCTTTGTCCAAGTCGTTTCTCGCGCAGGCAACTATTTTTGAGTACAAGTGACCTGGCAGATCTGGCAGGATGCTCTTCAACTCAGCCACGTTGGCATCTAATGCAGCTGACCGGCCCCACGCGGTTGGAAAATGCATGTGTCCTTGATCCAGCATGTGAATCATAGCAGTTGCTGGCGTCCCGGGATATAACTTGTTAATGTCGTTAACCTTTTTGACGTCGATACTGAGAAGAGAAGCTAGTTTCTGTGCTTTGGTGTCTGTATCTTCTTTCGACAATACCGCAAGAACCTCTTTACGGCTGCGACCTTTCAGTCTTGAAAGAGAGTCCCACTGCTGTCCGGCCACCGGGGCTTTACTTTCCAAAGCTAATTCATCCTTGTATATCGTACTTAGAACCTCGTCCATCGAACTAGACAAATCGAATTTGTTTTCCGCTAATATCTGGCGTAACAAGTCTTGTTTAGTCGACGGAAAACTGCCAACCAAGAAATCCAGTTTCTCCTGTGACGACTTGCGATCCATAAACTGCAGCGGTGACTCTCCCGCCGTCGAGTCAGTGTCCCAAGTCCTGGAAAAATCATCGTCGTCACTGAAGAGTGACTCGTCAGGCTCGTCTGCCCTGTCGACTAGCATCTCGTAGTATAAATGAGTGCATTGCTCGCGGGCTTCTGCGATATCACTGAAGTCAGAGGCCAGAGCTGCAACTAAAGCGCTATCCAGATCTGGGAACTCCTGCTGCAGAATTGAAGATCTGCTGTCTGCATCGGCCATGCTGTGTTTGTGCGTGTTGAATTGTGACGGGAGATCAGGAGAAAGGGAAACCGTTCGACGCGGACGACTGTAGCAGATAAGATAACTCAACTTCTAAAGTACAAACACATGATAGACAAAAACAGTTAAAACGCATCGAAAAGGAAGATCTATATAATGAGACGCTGTATGTACTGTATTGCTGGGTCCATGGTGGTTGCGAGGCAAGTGTTCTATCTACTCGTGATCGTTATAGAACTTTTAAGGTTTAAATGGCAGCAACTCTAAACTTTAATTTGGTGTTCTTGAGAGCCAATCGCGATGGCCCGAAATCGACGACATCCTCGACGCGTTCTCGGCATATTCACAGCCATTGATCTACTTTGAAAGCCAAAGACATACACACAACAGAATGCTGCGCTCTGCTCTTGTCCGACAATCTTTCCGGACCGCTTCAGTCCGCGCGATCGCGGTCCGACGTGTTGCCGCTGTGCGAGCGTACTCGGCCGGACATGACGACCACGGCCACCACGACGAGCATCACGATGAGCACCACGACGACTCAGATCCGCCTAAAGGTAAGCTCTCCTTTTCTGAATGCTTGAGTACTGGAAGTACGTTACTGACTATTGCGTTTGTGTAGAGCTCTTTACTGTACGCTACCGCCCGTTGGCTGCTACAGTTCAATTTAACACGAAGCTAACCTCTCGATAGCCCCGGACATTCGGTGTTTTAGGTGCTGCTGCCGTGTTCATTGGTGTTGTGTACCCGCTCTGCGACGGGAAGTTGGCAGCATACTAGGTGGAATGGCTTATGTATTGTAAGGGCACTGTCTGGTTATTTTCTTCCATGAACGTTATGCTAACGGAGTAGTAGTAAAGAGATTAATAGACAATGTGTATATTTCTTTGGTCATGTTGCGCGACGTGCAGATACTTTTTCGTTTGAGACTTGTGGGGTTTTCCGCCGAGGTTGCTTTGGCAGTATTTACCTTGTTTTATACCCTATGCAATGAATCCGTAGTCAGAACAGATACCCGCCAAATTAAAGTCGAGAGAACCTGAAACCCTCTCATCAGCAGAAGTGGTTGACATGACAGCGGCTTAAGCAGGTCTTTATGTTGGAGAGCATTGTTTCGATGGCACGAGGCACCGTCTTGAGACTTAAGCAGGGAATCTGGTACCACCGATGAAGAGGTTTTGGATTCTCTCGACTCTCGTTTGGCAACAGCAAAAACGAAGGGAGAGCTGAAGCAATCAGAGAGATCCTATGAGTTAAGTTACTTCATCTTTGTTGGGCAGTTGTGTAGATCCAGGCTAGAAGAAGAGCAAAGGAGATGCTCAGGTGTGTGCTGCGTGAGCTGACTGCATCATTGAACTCTTTGAAAACGGAAAGACGCTCGTCATCACCAGCCGCCAGGAAATATAATGAAGTTGTAGACAAGGCCTTGATCCTGTTACAAGAGCTTTCAGGTTCAAGGGGTGTAGGTGCAAGTACTATGAACTTTGCGGATCTCCATCGAAATCGCTGTCCATGTTCTTGATATCGGTAATTTAAGTTTTATTGTGCGGCTCGACTTGCAATCCCATAAAGTCTTAAATTTTTTCGAATTATAGATGCCATAAAATTAAAACTTCGGTGATAGTTTCACGATTCCACAGACAGTCGTTGTGCTAATTCAATTCGTTTAATACACAGTAGCAATGGATAAGCGCACAGTTGGCATTCTCGGCGGTGGGCAGCTCGGGCGGATGCTTGTGGAAGCAGCGTCGCGTCTCGACATTGCTACGCTGATCCTCGACGCCGCGAACGCGCCCGCGACCCAGATCCGGACTTCTTCAGAACACGTTATCGGGTCGTTTGCTGATGCTCCGTCGGTGCGGAAACTGGCTGCGAAAGTGGATGTGCTGACTGTCGAGATCGAGCACGTGAACGCGGACGTTTTGAGCGAGCTGGAGGTCGAGGAGAACGGACGGTTGCAGATTCATCCGGCGCCGGCGACGATTAAGCTGATTCAGGACAAGTATTTGCAGAAAGAACATTTGATTGCGCGTGGAATTGCGGCGGCGGAATGTGTCGATATTCCAGAAAGCTCGGAAGCGGCGTTGGCGGCTGTTGGGTCAAAGTACGGATACCCGTATATGCTCAAGTCGCGGACACAGGCCTACGACGGCCGCGGCAACTTCGTCGTGTCCTCAGCCGACGCTATCCCGGCTGCCTTGAAGAACCTGCACAACCGACCACTATACGCCGAGAAATGGGCTCCTTTCACAAAAGAGCTCGCGGTCATGGTTCTGCGCGAGATCGACGGCACGGTGTCGTCGTATCCGACAGTCGAGACGGTCCAGCAAAACAACATCTGCCACATCGTGTACGCACCTGCTCGCGTGCCGGATTCCGTGCAAGTCAAAGCACGACAACTTGCCGAACGCGCCGTGACTGAGTTCTCGGGTGCAGGCATTTTCGGGGTAGAAATGTTTTTGCTCCCCGATGGCGAGATCCTGTTGAACGAAGTCGCCCCGCGGCCGCATAACTCGGGACATTACACGATTGACGCGTGCGCCACGTCGCAATTCGAAGCTCACATCCGAGCCATTTGCGGGCTACCGATCGCCAAGAACGGGCTTGCTCTTTCGACGCCGTACACGAATTCGATTATGCTCAACATTCTCGGCGGCGATGAGCCGGATTCGGAACTTGAGATTTGCAGACGCGCGTTGGAGACTAAGGGCGCTACGGTTCATTTGTACGGAAAGACTACGCGACCCGGACGGAAAATGGGACATATCAATATCGTTGCCGGAAGCATGGCTGAATGCGAAACCCGACTTGCGCAGATCCAGGGAACAACTGCCTCTACCTCAAGCGAAGCCGAGTCCGCGGCCAAATCTCCCCTTGTCGGAATTATCATGGGATCCGACTCAGATCTGCCAGTGATGGCCACCGGTGCCCGAATCCTGGAGCAGTTTGGCGTTCCGTTTGAAGTCACGATCGTGTCCGCCCACCGGACGCCGTTCAGACTGACAAAGTACGCGACAGAGGCCGCGTCGCGTGGAATCAAGACTATAATCGCAGGCGCCGGCGGTGCTGCGCATTTACCGGGAATGGTTGCCGCAATGACGACGTTACCTGTGATTGGTGTGCCGGTGAAGGGAAGTACACTCGACGGTGTAGATTCCTTGTATTCGATTGTCCAGATGCCTGTAAGTATTCTGTTAGCGGCTTTATTGTGTCTAGTATGAAATTCTTTTGACTAACTGTGGATATAGCGCGGAATCCCTGTCGCGACTGTCGCGATCAACAATGCCACTAACGCTGCACTTTTGGCGGTTCGGAATTTGGCGGCATTCATGCCGGAGTACCAGCTGAAGATGGAAGAGTACTCTGCCAAGATCGAGTCTGAAGTTCTTGACAAGGCCGAGAGACTTGAGACTATCGGGTTTGAGGCATATCTGAAGAAGTAGGTCACTTCTGTGTTTGGTATTTGGTGTTAAAAGCATACAGCAAAATATTATTAAAACTAATTAGACGATGCGTGTACGTAATTCACATATTAATACAACAGCTCAAAGCGCACACCTTCAAATCTACATATTCAATTACCAATTCGTCATTCCTCAATAATACTGAACCAGGTACCAGGAAGTCCAAACCTGAGCAGAGCATTCTTTCTCAGACACTAGAACAGTCTCGGGAGTCGGGGTTTCAGAAATCGGGACTGTGGTTGTAGTAGTAAGTAGTAGTCTCGCTGACTACGGTCTGCTGTCTGCACAATGCTCACCCGGCTTCTCTCACGCCTGCCTCCAGCTCCTGCTCGTTCAGTTTCGCTGTTTCGCAATTCGCCACTGCCTCGGTTCATCTCTACCTCTCTGGTTCATCTTGTATAGTATAATGGTCCAATGGTCGAATTACTTTTGCGACCTCGTACATGATCTGAAAGATGTAGGCTTGATTTTCATGCATGTGACAAGATTACCCTCCTTAAACACATTTCCACATGTTCACGCATACCTAAAAGCTATCACAACATCACAACAGAACAGACTTATATGACGTCTATATATACCCTCTCCGCCTCGGAACTGTACAAGTGTACATCACTGGTTACGCAAACTTGGGGACTTGGTGTTTTTAGTTTTGGGATCGTTCATGTTCACTAGCGTGTCACCGTGTGTGATACTGACATTGTGAGCGAGGAAATCGACACTGACTCAGTGCCTCTTTCACGGGCATTCAAGCAAGTACCATGGCTGGCAAGACATTACCTTGCACCAAAAGTTTGCCTTCCCTGTTGCGTGCTACATTTTACCATCTCTGTCGACCTCAACTGCTCCAGTCATCGTTACGGTACAACAATGTAATATCAGGCGCATTAAGCAAGGATTACCATGATCATGTTGATCGCGATGCGATCACGACGCGGACACTGCCAGATTTAAGTGAACTCAGACCTAGCGACGTTTTTAAGTATACCACAAGACCTGAATTAATAAAATGGCTAAACGCCAAGACGTCTGGATCGGTCTCCGAAAGCGCAAGCCTTGTTGGGATCACTAACATCAATTCCTTGCAAGTCAAAGACTTCGAAAACTGCCGCGATCGACATGAATTCCCACGGTGCTTGGCTGATGTCGATTTCACTAGCCAGTCGATGATTTTGAAGTTCCCAAGTCTAGCTCACGAGCATGTTGTGGATGCATTCAATAATGCTTTTCGCTCGCGACTGATAAACCTGAGTCTGACGCGCTCCGTATTAGGGGGCGGTACGTCAACCACGCCACTGCCATCAGAAAACAAGCCTACCGGTCGTAAAGAGCCCGATCGCTCTTATGGCCCTATGGGCGAGTATTTTGATGGCAAGCGAAGGCCGTTACGGTTTGTTGTTAAGTAGGTGAGTCTGAATCCCTAGCAGCGCTCCGCAGAGATGCTAGCCGATGGCTTACGAATTCGGACGGTCAGACGAAGCTTGTGCTGCTGATTTGGTACAGCAGCTCTATAGTGGATAAGATACGCACACAAAAAATCATCTTAGAGAGGTGGGAGTTGGCTCCTGATGGTGGACCGCAGGCGACACCGTCATATTCAGGGCAGCCAACATGCATACAGACCATGTCGTTTGTCTGTACTGCAGGTCGTGGTACCCTCAGCGGAGGACCACTTGTGCTACCACTGGGGAAAATTATCGACAGTGTCCCGGCACACCTGTCCGATGAAATAGTCATACCGGATGACGAGCTCAAAGAGGAGCTTTGGATTGCCTGTGCCACTTCTTAAGTTGTCGCTGTTACTGAGTGTATTGTGTCATGTGTATATAGTTTATTTCGTGTTTTATTTAGGCTATGGAGATTACGGACATGCTGGAGCTATGACGATTAAGGATTTGCTGAGTGTATTTAGCGTGAAATGTAAATCTATAGTTAAATCGAGTTACATCCGTAGCAGACCTGAGAACATACAGACCAAAAATAATGGTGGATGCAATCACTAAACTCACACTGCACACAGCATTAATTAATAGCAATGACCCCACAGCAATCAATAACTTGCGCGACCTCTTACCAGATCTAAAAGATGCAAGCTTGATTTTCATAGTTTGATTAAGTCTGTTATGTTGTGGTGTTGTGATAGCTTTTAGGTACATGTGACAACTTACATTTCCACATGTCACCGCATGCCTTCCCATGCCACGCATAATAAATACCCTCTCCGCCTTTCGAAACTGTTAAGCTGATTACTGTGCAACATGAATCGTTCATACTCACTAGAGTATGTACTTGACTGGAAAATTCTAGAGTTATTGATTGAGTAAGGGAATCGACATCGACTCCTCAGGGCCTCCTATCACGGACATTCAAGCAAGTGCCATGGCTGGCAAGACATTATCATGCACCAAGAGTTTGCCATCCCTCTTGCGTGTCACATTTCACCCTCTCTGTCGACCTCAACTACTTCAGTCGTCGTTACGGTACAACGATGTAATATCAGGCGCATTAAGCGAGGATTACCATGATCATGTTGATCGTGAGACAGTCAAGCCGCGGACACTGCCGGATTTATATGAACTCCCGCCCGGCAACATTTTTAAGTATACGACAAGTTCCGAGTTTATTAAATGGCTAAGGACCAGTTCTGTCCCCGGTGGGCCAGGCATTGTTGGGATTGATAGTATCAGTTCTTTGCAAATCGAAGACATCGAAAACAGCCGTCTTCGACATGAATTCCCACGGTGCTTGGTTGATGTCGACTTCTCAAGCCAGTCAATGGTTTTGAAGTTTCCCAGTCCACCTCACGAGCATGTTGCGGATGCCTTTCATGAAGTTTTTCTTTCACATCGGAACAAACTGGGTCTGGATGACTCCATAGTAAGCGGGGGTTCGACAACCACGCAATTACCGTCGGAACGCAATCCTGACGGCCATACAGAGCCCGATCGCTCTTATGGTCCTACGGGCGAAGATTTTGATGGCAAACTAAGGCCGCTACGGTTTGTTATTGAAGTAGGCGCATCCGAATCCCTAGCAGCGCTCCGCGGAGCTGCTAAGCGATGGCTCGCAAATTCAGACAGCCAGACGAAACTTGTGCTGCTGCTGTGGTACAAGAGCTCTACAGAGGATGAGATACGCACACAAACGATACGCTTGGAGAGGTGGGAGATGGCTCCAGGTGGTGGACCGCAGGCGACACCATCAAACCCATGTGTGCCCACATGCATGCAGACGATGGCTTATGTCATTACCGCAGGCCGGGCTACCCTCAGCGGAGGACCGCTCGTGCTGCCTCTGGGGAAAATCATCGACTGTGTCCCGGCGCACCTGTCCGATGAAATGGTCATACCGAATGACGAGCTCGAAAAAAGGTTGCGGTTTGCCTGTGCCAACTCTTAAGTTATCGCTGGATTGTGTGTATTGTGTCATGGGTGTATGGTTTGGAATGTGTTTTTGTTAATCCATGATGATTACGGACATGCTGGTGCTATGGTGATTAAGGAGTTGCTGTTGCGGTATGGGGTAGTAAGGTGGCGTGAGCAAATTGCGAGCGTCTATAGCGTGAACATAAAACTATTAGTTATACTATTATTACTATGTAGTAAACCGATACTATAACACGTCAAGAAGACTCCATATAGGCACGTCAGACACTACATACGTGTACGTAATTTACATATTAATACAACAGCTGAAACTGCACGCCTTCAAATCATACATACTCAGTTACTAATTCGTCGTTCTTCAATTACACTGACTTAAGAAGTCCAAACTTGAGAAGATGATTCTTCTTCAGACACCGGAGCAGCCTCGGGAACAGTCTCGGGAGCCGGGATTTCAGAAACCGGGATTGTGGTTGTAGTAGTAGTCTCGCTGATGACGGTCTGCACAATAGGTTCCTCAGTCGGAACGGGTGCAGTCGCAGACTCGGACACAATTGACACGGGAGACTCTGGTGAAGCCACGTCTTCAGCCATAACAGTGCCCGCAACAGGGATAGCAGAGCCAGGCTCAGTCGTCGCGACCGACTCAGTAGGTGAGGCGAGAGTGTCCAGATCCGTTACAGCAACAGACGCAGCACCTGTAGACGCACCGAGCGTAGATCGCGGCGACAGCGGCTGGGATCCAGAGGTTGCGACTTCGTGGATAACCTGCCACCACTTCATCAGGTCCTCGTAGGTCGAAGTCTTGAACTCAAAAGTATGCTTGCGCGTGATCGTGCTCAGCGCATCGCGACCAGTGAGCTTGAACTTGTTCTTGCCGGTCTCCTGAGGGTATGCAGCGCCAACGTTGGCGTCCGGGAGGTAGATTGAGAACTCCGGCTCGGGGTGCTGGACGTAATCCTTCGACGCAAACTGGTGCAAGTACTTTGATGGTGTGACGACGTAGTACGACGAGTTGTAAGTCTTGGACAGGGTCATGGTGCCCTTGCGCTGGATGATGCCCTCGATGAGAGGCTTGGTGGCCTCGTGATCCATGTTGGGGAATTGGACGTGGTCAATTGAGCGCTTGGGGGTCTTCTCGTCGGCCAGAATATGCGCGTTGTTCTCCGCGAATCGGGTCCACTCAAAATCTGTGGGAATGTTGACAATAGAGGAGGTGATGGCTCCGTAGGAGTCCTGCTGAGCCTGCCAGAAAGCTGTCTGCGCCTGGTCAATCAGCTGGAAGGCTTGCTGAATGTTGCTGACGATGTGGGCTTCAAAAGTCTTGAAGTCGTTCTGGATGGTGAGCAGGGAATCGAACTGCACGTTCTCCTTGAGGATCTGGCCGTCGAGCGAGTGCATGACCTGGCGATAGACAATGTAAGGGTCTTTCAGGGGCTCAGCCTTTCCTGAGAAGATACCAAAGGAGGAAGTGTGCTGTCCCAGGGTCTCGATCTGCTTCTGCGTTCCGGCGCGAGCCTTCTCGACTTCCTTGGAGCCCTTGAGGCCAGGTCCCTTAAGGCCCTTGATGTGCTCCTTGATGTCGTGCGAGATGCGCTCAATGTGCGGAATCACGGCAGACTTGAACGACTTCTCGGCCTCGGCGGCCGCGTTGATGAGGCCCTCGGACTTCTCGCGGAGTGTGAAGAAGCCACCCGAGATGCCAAGATGGTCAGGTGCGGATCCGTCTTCGTTGGCCGACTCGACGGAGTCGAATCGCGGCGCCTCGATAACAGTCTTTGCGATCTTCTCGTAGTGCGAGATCAGCGAGTGGTACATCGAGAGATGACCGTCCGCGTAGTTCTCGAGCGAGGCTGCGACATGGCGCCAGGACTCGAGGCGGTTGAGGAGGACGGTCGTGGGATCGACGGTCTCCAGGGGGATTGCGTCTTCGAGGGTGGCCATTGTAGTTGATAGAGTTGATGGGGGAGGTAGAGTAGGGGAGTAGGGGATGGAGTAGTGCCGTACGGACGGGAGCAGAGAGGAGGAAGGAGGCAACACCGGGTCTTTATATATTCGTGCTCGCTGTTGTTCTAGCGCATCACCAGACCGCGCCCAGGACGGATCCGGTGCACGTCATAGCCGGCAGACTACTCGCCCGGGTCCGGGTCCGCCGCCACAAAGACGTTGTGCCGCGCGCCGTTCGGACCCGCGCCCGCCGGGTCGCTTGGTATTTTCTCAATGGGGCGAACAGTAAATAGCGGATTGTGTACTCTGAAATTGTTGCTCGTCAGAACATCAGAACGCCGGCAAAGTTGAACTTCGCCAGTCGGCAGTCGCGCTCCAGGAACCAGGCACGGATCGGAAAATCAGGGTGCAACCACACTAACTTCCACGCGTTCGAGCCGCTCCTCTGGATCCGCGAGGCGTTGATCTTCACGAGCTCTGCACATTAAGGGGCTCAATGATCATCTACGTCGCCAGCTAATATCCCGCTCGTCTTTATTCATATTGCATCATCTTTCTTACACGTTATTTTGTATCTGACATGCCTTGACATTTGTTTCTAGGATTAGTATCGAATAAATACGCGTATTCTACAAGAGTGCATATTACAAAGAATTTGGAGAATGTCTGTGAATGCAACCATGCATTCGATGGCTTTTTATGCAACGTAAATCTCTAGTAGCGTGCTGAGCTCTTTCATACTATTTCACACTGAACATCTTCAGAGGTTCAGGTGTGCGACTTGTGCATTTATCGAATCTGCAAAATATCACATCGAATTATTCCTGCTGGCGTGACGAATGCACCGGTGTAACTTCCTATATTGACAAATTATTGACATACATCAACACTATCGTTCTGGATGCCTGCTGCTGCTACTTCTGTGCCTGTGGCTCTCATGGCTAGACCGCGGCCGCTCCGCATCCGCAAGATCCCTATCCCGTTCCTCGCCTCTCCTTCTCGTGCTGTCACCTTCTCTGTCCCTCCGTGAATCACGATCTGACCGCTCATAATTGCGACTCCGCGTGCTATCTCTTTCACCGCGTTTTTCTCGACTATCCCGACTATCCCGATTATCCCGACTCCGATAGTGATCTCCCTCTCGATCTTGCTGGCGATCTCTATCACGACGGTCGCGATGGTCTCGGTCACGATCTCGGTCTCGATCTGACTCTCGATGCCTTCGCTCGTCCCTCGAACCTCGTGGCTCCCTCGATGAATCCTCAATCTGTGCCGGTTCCCGCCTCCGTCGTTCCTCGATCGGTTTGTCAAAAGCCGTAGCCTGCTCAAATTCCTCGTCGTCTCCCTTCATTTTGTAAAACGTATGATCCACTCGTAACGTGCGGTCCAGCACTGTAGCGCCGTCAAGATTGTCAACAGCTAAAACCGTGGATCTTTGGTCCTCATACTTTAAAAACGCAAAACCCTTTGATTTCCCAGTTTCCTTGTCCCGCATGAGATGCACAAACACCGGGTTTCCATATTGCGAGAAAATCGCAAGCACGTCGCCTTCAGTGAGGTTAAATGGCAAAGATCCAATAACTATACAACCCAGTCAGTAAATTGCAGTATTCCAAAACGCTCGTAATACTAATCTGACGTACATATGAATGCTGTGTCTTTGTAGTCGTTGTGCCATGATCCAGCTTCGCTCACGCCTGCCTCTAGCTCCTGCTCGTTCAGTTTGGCAATTCGCCGTTGTCTCGGCTCATCTCTACCTCTTCTGTTCATCGTGCGTATTATAATGATCCAAGGACATGTGCGACCTCGAACATGATCTAAAAGATGTAAAGCTCTATTTTCAACTTTGATGCGGATCAATGTGACAAGATTACCCTACTTCAACTTATTTGACGGGCTTAAAACCACATTTCCACATTTCAAATTGTCTATCTAACTTATACATTTCGATCTCTATACAACGTCTACATACCTCTCAGAACTGTGCAGCACTGCTTACCAGCTTTTGTGGATTTGTTAGCTTTGGGATAATTCATGCTCAGTGCCTCTTTCACGGGCATCTAAGCGGTACCATGGCTGGCTGGGCATTGTCACGCACCAACTTTCGTGCCGCACTTTACCGCACTGTCGGCCTCACCTATTCCAGTCATCTCTACGGTACAATGATGTAAAATCATGTGCATTAAGCAAGAACCACTATTATTATGCTGATCGCGATGCAGTCAGGACGCGGGCAATGTATGAAGCCAGGCCTAGCGAGGTTTTCAGGTATACCGCAAGCTCGAACTAAGCACCGTGGGAATTCATGCTGAAGGCGACTCCTTTCGATATCTTTGACTTGCGAGGAACTGGTGTTAGGGATCCCAACAAGGCTTGCACCACCGGAGACAGATTCACACGACTTAGCCTTCCACCACCTCATTAACCATCGGAACGGTTAATGAGATGGTTGAAGGACAAGTCGTGTGAATCTGTCTCTTCCTTACTCAGCCAATGATTTTCCAATGTCCTACTCAAGTTTACGAGGCTGTTGGGGAGGCCTTTAATAAATCTGTTTTATAGCTACGGATGAAACTGGGGGATGCATTTATGATGTTTTTCTTTCACTACGGAAGGAACTGGGTTTGCAAGATAAGCTGGGGTTTGGCAACCACGCTACTGCCATTGGAAATCAAGCTTGACGGCTATAAAGAGCCCGGCCGCTCTTATGGCCCAACAGGTAAAGCTGATGATGACAGGTCAAGGCCTTTATGATTGGTTGATGTCGGCACGTTCGAATACCCACTGGCGCTGCACGAACAGGTGCTGAACAATGACTTACGAATTTGGATGGCCGCACGAAGCTCGTGCTGTTGTTACTATACAAAAATTCCGCTGTTGCTATGATACAAGCCCAGTAAGTCGATATACAGAGGTGGGAGTTGGTTCCTGGTGGACGGCAGCGGCACCGTCAAATCCAGGCCAGCCAACGAGCATGCAGACCATGTCTCTTCCCACCTCTTTATATCTTCTCCGAGTTTGTATCTGGCCAACTGTAGAACTCTTGTACCGCTGTAACAGCACGAGCTTCGTGCGGCCGCCCGAGTTCATGAGCCATCGCTTAGCATTTTGCGGAGCGCTTCGGGGTATTCGGATATGCCTACTTCAACAACAAACCGTAGCGGCCTTGGGTTACCATCACCATCTTTACCCGTTGGACCATAAGAGCGATCGGGCTCTTTACGACTGTCAGGCTTGTTTTCCGACGGTACTAGTGTAGTCGTCGAATCCCAACCCATTATAGAACCTTACAGACCCAGTTTAGTAAGTACAAATTAGTACGTGTTTTATCAGGTTAGCGTTAGGGTGATTCAGGGGGTGCTGGTGTTATGGCGATTAAGAAGTTGCCATTGCATTATGGGGTAGTCAGGTGGGCAAGTTGCGAGTTGTCTTTAGTCTTTAGCGTGGATGTGAATCTACGTAGTTCCTTCAACGCCTGAGACCTGCCTAGAAGTAGACGCAGACTCACATAGTCATTGCACACAGCATCAAATGTGAATTTATAGCAATCAGTAAATGTATTGTATAACTTATAGAAAATCGTAAAGAAATGCGAAATTATTCACTAAAAGAATGAAAATGTGAACCAGCGGGAGCTTAGCAATTACATAACCAGTTACCCGGTGCAGAAAGCTTATACATCTCGATATCCGAGATGCTCCATCTCGCGACATCGAAACAGCATCAAAATGAACGAAATTATGATTCGGTCGTCTCGGAGTCGGCTAAGTACAATGCTTCGATGTCAGGCAAAGACTTCTACCCTGCGGACTAGTCTCTCCCCATTTACGAGGGGTCAGCTTTGCCGTTTCTCGCGGTCGTCCTGTGTCGGCTTCCCGGATCCGAGTACTCCGCCGACATCATCGAATACAGCATCTGATGGAATTGTAAAACAACAAAGGTCTCGACAGGTTAATCCCGAGTTTACGCGAAAGTTACAGGAAATGGGAGTCACGGTTGAGGATTTACTGGAACGACATCAGCATGAGGCACGGATGAAGAACAGGACTAGTCTCAACTATGCACTCTCTGTCCTCATCGGTACTCTTGCTCTTTCATACGCCGCTGTTCCCTTTTATCGAATGCTATGCCAGAAAACTGGATGGGCTGGTACACCGATTACAGACTCGACGAAATTTACGCCGGACAAATTGGTTCCAGTGAATACAGACCGGAAGATTACGATCCATTTTCAGTCTGATGTTGCCAGAACCTTACCTTGGAGCTTTGAGCCTTTGCAGAAATCTGTCACTGTTGCTCCGGGAGAAACAGCGCTTGCGTTTTTCAAGGCCAAGAGTTTCGCGACTGAAGATATCGTTGGTGTTGCTACGTACAAGTATGTCAGCTTGATTCGACATTGCGTGAATATGCTACTAACTCATTCACAGCGTTTCACCACAGCAGGTTGCTCCATATTTTAGCAAGATCCAGTGCTTCTGTTTTGAACGTTAGTGTTTTCATTCGCCATATGTTGGTCTGTACTAACAGATATGTGTAGAGCAACAGCTACATGCCGGAGAGGAGATCGATATGCCGATTTTCTTCTTTATTGATCCGGACTTTGATACTGACCCTCTCATGAAGGTAAACGCTAGTGAAACTTGACTTATTTTGGCCGTTACTGACAGGTCAATGCAGAATATTTACAGCGTTACGCTCAGTTATACGTTCTTCCGTATGTTTCCACGTAAACCGCCTTTTTTGATGAACGTGCTAACCAGAAATAGGGGCTCGAGCCAATGCTTATGGTCAACTGGAACCCTTAGATGCAGTGCCGACTACGGTACAGTTACCAGTTGGAATATCGGCTTCAGCGACCACTTCTAGCTAGATGAAACTTTGCTGGCGTAGTTTTACTTCTGGCTTTATTGTACATAATTCTCCCGTTGGATATCATAATGATTTGTATATGTTGATTGTTTCTAATATACATCGCCAAGCGACCGCTCAACTATAAATTACAGCAATTACTCCAAAGTATACCTTTACATGACCATCTCTGAATCTTCATCCCCTAGCGCCTGCACAATCAACGCCAGTTTCTCCTGCAGCACCTTGATTCCTTCAGAAACAATCTCATTCGGCGGCAACGACCCAGTCGCCTCGACATCGACGTAAAACCGCTCCGGCACAGCGTTGTAATCGAACGGCTCGTTCTCCTTCGGCGGCTCTTCCCAGTCTGAGTTCTTGCTTTTAGGCCATTCTTTTTCTGCCGAAACTTCAAACCAGTAATCAGTGTGGCGTAGTTTGTTCCACGGATCGTACTCAAAACCAATAGCTGCCGTCGGTGACCATTTAGAGTGCTCCTTCGCGATTCCTTTCTTTGCAATGCATTTCAGCTTCAACTCTTGATGTTTACGTAGCTTGGCAATTAAAACACCTTTTCCCTCGGCGTCTAAACGCCAAGTCAGTATAAATCATGTACAAGCCAAAATTAGTATCGTACCGTTTATTATAGGCCGTCCCACTGATGTGGAGTTCATAATAACGAGATCCTTTGTATAAACATCCATTGTCGCATCACTCGTGCACCGAGCATCCAAGGTCAAAGTAACCGAACATTGGTCGCAATACTGATCACAGTCGCAATCCTAAAACCAGGTCGTTAGATTATGAAAATCGAGTGAATCCTATAAAGCTACTTACTCTGGTGTATAGAAGCGAGTCCACGCCGGTAGAGGCTAGTGGAATAAGACCCAACCGGTGCGCAATAAACTCGTCGGCAAGTACAGAGGTGTTGATGTCAATTTCCACAAGATCAATAGCTGTCAAACTTGTTAGCAAAAATCATTCACTGGTCGTGAAGAACAATAGAAGGCGCACCGATCGATGGGATCTCCGCAAGCATCACTCGCCGTAATGAGTTTGCAAGTCTAATCGAGTCAGTCTTATACTTCAAACCAAGCAGAATATTATTCATGCAGCCCAAATAAAATAAAACACAGGTATACGCACGATAGATCAACGTTGGATAGAACGAAATCAACATTCTCATTGCCTGCCGTTCGGATCGTGACCTGTGGTCCTCGCGCGCTGTCGTAGTCGTTCATTGTGATATTGAGCTGTATCCTGGTAGATCGGTGTGTATCAAAGAACCAAACTACGGCTGAAAATTTATATGATTGACCGGGACAGTTTAAGAGAAATGCTAGTATGTGGTTTGCAATCCAGTCGCGGAATTATCCAAATTGCGACGGAAGTTCAGGAGACTCTATAGAGTTAAAGCAGGGTAAGCTATCTACGGCACGTGCTAGCTTTTTTCGTCTTCGAAAAATCGAAAGCTACAATTCCACCCGAAGACATCTGAACTATCATCTGCTTTTCTTCCTGCAGGCGGGACTCAATTGCGCCAAGAGACTTTGCGAGATTGTGTTTGGGTCTCAGCGAGTTGTTCTGCTTGGTCTGGATTGCATCGCTGGTAACGTGAGTACCACAACGACGTACTTTAGACTTCTTGACGCGGCGTTCATATCGCACGATTTCCATTACGAAAGCACGAAATGCAGTTCCTTCAGCTTTTCCGGTCAGCTTTTGCTAGACCAGTTGTTTCACATCCTACGGCATGGTTGAGTCGGCGAGCCTTCACATCCGGGCAACCCGCCCTGCGACAGTACAAGCTTGTCGTCTCGCGTCGAGTCCGCCAAGTCCCTGCGCTCAAGACAAACTTCTGGGTCAAGCAGCATCTCAAGACTGGTCGTCGGATCAAGTACCCTGTGTACAAGTTTGGTGACGCTACGGTTTTTAAGCGGTCAAATAGAGGTCTTTTCGGTGGACGGTTCCCGCAGACTGGAAACATCGTGACGAAGAAGCTGGAAAGCAAGGTCAAGCGACGATGGGTTCCGAATGTGCTTAAGAAGCGTCTCTACAGCGACACCTTGAAGAAGACGATCCGATTGAACGTCGCTACGAAGGTGTTGCGGACTATCAGGAAGGAGGGCGGACTGGATAATTACTTGACGAAGGACAAAGCTGCGCGTATCAAGGAGCTGGGACCGCGCGGATGGAGACTGAGATATGCGATCCTTCTGAGGCAGCAGAATTTGCATCCTAGCCAGCTATAAGGGCTGTAGATGTTTGTACATATAACTTTTAAAGCATGAAGATAATTGATGAAGATTGAAGTTTGATCTTAGATGTGTCGGGTAGATGGAAACGCCTTCTCTCATCCCTCCACACTCGTGAAATCAAACGAATAACGAATCAAATAAAAGAATTAACTTATAGATATTTTATATCCTAATTCATGTGCAGTTAATGGTGTATTTCTATGGTTTATAATGGAAGCTGAGCTAGATATACGTAAGTGGAATATTGATGACGAACAGGACAGCTCTATAGGCGGAGTTTGGGCCGAAGGTGTGCCGGACTTTGCAGCAAACTTCGGCCCTAAAGTTACTGAAGACTCCCCCGAATTTGTAGAACTGTGGCTGCTCGAGCAGCAAATATCTATACATATAACTTATACTGCTTACAATTAGACTGTCATATAGAATTAACAGTTATCGGTTGTTACATAGAACTATAGAAGACGACTCTCACTATACATTGTTCGCTACACCAGAGCACCCCGCACAGCAATGTCAGCGAAAGCCCCGATAGCACCTGTCCAGGCAGCAGCGCCGACAAAGATACATTACCCGTATGTTAGCCATGGATTTGGTCGGCCAATTAGTGCCATGGTAGTAAAAATACATTGGAATACTAACAAGAAATTACAGGTTTTGGTATGGAGGTCAGTTAACTTCCGCTGCTGCAGGTGCAGTTTACGCAATCACCGAGAACAGCGTAGCTGACAGGGGACGCGTCTAGGATTTGCCAGTATTGTTGCTGCTATGTGCACGGTATGTTTGTAAGGACTTTTTATATTAGTAGACTACATCTAACACATAACTAGCACCCTCTTGATCTCGCGAAAGTCCGCATGCAAACAGCCGAGGAGCGGGGAAAGACAATGGTGCAGACTATCGTGCACGTATATCACAAAGAAGGTACGTTTTAACTAATTACCTATATCGTGTTAGCAGGAGTCCTGACACCTAGTAGGCTTCTTTGCTCTCTATAAGGGACTGAGTGCTAGTATTCTGCGGCAAGCGACTTATTCCACGACGCGTTTTGGTACCTATGAAAAGCTGAAAGACTGGGCGTCCGGTGGTACCAATGGTAAGCGCCTCTTTTGAATCTTTTACAGGGTTTTATAATTGATTATTCGTTCCTATAGTTACTCCGCCTTTTTACGTGATCTTGCCTATGGCTATGGCGTCCGGCTGGTATGTACTTCTTTGAAGTTTGACATATCGCATATGCTAATCTAATATAGGATTGGCGGTGCTGTCGGAAATCCCGCAGATATCATCAACATCAGAATGCAAAACGACATGGCTCTTGACGCCGCTCACCGTCGAAACTACCGTAACGCGCTTGACGGTTTATGGCGCATGACGCGGGAGGAAGGTCCCAGATCTCTTGTGCGGGGCATATTTCCTAACACTACTCGAGGAGTTCTCATGACTGCGTCACAAATGGTGTCTTATGACGAGTTTAAGAAGATTTTGGTTAGCATTGGCTGTGATGCAAAGGCGATGACGACACATTTTGGTGCTAGTATGCTGGCGGGTTTGGTTGCCACGACGGTGTGCAGTCCGGTCGATGTCGTGAAGACTCGCGTAATGAATGCGAAGGACAAACATGTAAGAGAAAGCCTTGAGTAATCAATCCAGAGTTTTATACTGACTGAAGTGACAGCAACCGGCGTATGTGATCCTGAAAGAGGCAGTGAAGAACGAAGGCATTTTGTTTGCGTTCCGCGGCTGGTTACCATCATTCATCCGTCTTGGACCGCACACAATCGTGACATTTGTATGTTGATTCTACATTTTTGATTGCTTAGAGCTCAAACTAACACCCCCACTAGGTTGTCCTGGAGAAACTAAAGGAGCTGGGTATCGGCATTAGCCACTAGACCTATGTCTGTTTTGGTCCGGGCGAAACCGATTGTGGGAGCGCAATCTAGCATATTGGATGTGTCACCACTCATGTGTGACTGTGGCAGCATTGGAAGTGCATTTTTGTGCATTCACTACACAGGCGTTGTATTCTGATTATATAGCTTCCTTCTTTCTGTGGATTCTTTCCTGGTTTGAAAATACTGTTATACACTGGTTTTTCACAGAGACTGAGCAAAACCTATCCAGCGCCTGAAATTTGCTTCCAACTTACTAGCTGAGGCTTCCCCGCTTCCAGCATATTAGAAACCGGAACTAGTCTACAAAACTCCTGATAGAACGCAACTATACATCTTTGATTTGAGATCAAAACCATCTCGAAGCTCACCGTACAGCTATAATTGTAGGTTACCCGGACAAAAAGCGAAACCCTAACATCTTCGCAGTCCATGAAAAAAAAATCGCGAAGCACGAAACACGAAACACGGTCAAGTCCAACAGACGCCGATTCAAGCTATTCAAGCCTTGATTTGTGCTCAAAAGAACCTGTCAAAATGGATAACGAACAGGTCGCGTACGACTACGACGACTTCATTCAGAAGACGGGCGACTACGATTTCGAAGATGACGAGCCATTGGCGACGGATCTGATTGAGAATGAAGTGTAAGTTCTGCAAAGGGGGGATGCTACTGTTGAGCAATTCGTGTTAGTTAATCGTGAATTTACTAACTGGTGAATAGGATTGATGAGGAGCAGCTTTTGCAGCAACAGCAGCAGTTCCAGAGAAAGCTCCAGCTTCAGCAGCAGCAGGCGGTGAGTGCGCGGCGGTTCGTTTAATGGTAGTATACAAGTACTAATCGTTGTAGGCTGCTCAATTGCCCGATGCCATTCGCAATTTCATCTTGTACTTCCAGCACTGCCTGAAGGAGAACAACGTCTACGATCTCCATGGATGCTACGAGAACACGTTCAACCGCTTGACGGAGAAGTTCTACAAGAACACTCCCTGGCCCGATCCACATGAGATCGTCTCGCCGCTTGTGGAGGGCGATCAGCCGTTTGTGACCCTTTACACGGAGATGTACTACAGACATTTGTATGCCAAGCTGCAGCCAGTGCTGGAAGACAGATTTGCCTCGTACGAGAACTACTGCCTGTGGTTCAACTACCTGTTTGACGTCAACTCTCCGTTCGAGCTCGACCTGCCCATCGTACGTGTTTTCCGTACAGCATGATATTACCAATATACTAATTTGTTTTAGAACTGGGCGTGGGACATCATTGATGAATTTATTTACCAGTACAACAGCTTTGCCCTGTACAGAAGCCGGACTGTGCGCAAGTCCCACAACGAGGAGGAAATCCAGTTGCTTCAGGAGCATACTCAGGTCTGGAACACCTACGGTGTTCTCAACGTGCTGTACTCGTTCATCCAGAAGTCGCGTATGAACGACCATGCTGACAAGGAGGAGGACGGTGTTGCCGAAGACAGTGTCCGCCCTCTTTACAAGTCGCTGGGATATTTCTCGGTCATCGGTCTGCTGAGAGTGCACACTCTGCTCGGTGACTTCACCCTTGCGCTGCAGACTATGGAGAGCATTGACTTGAACAAGAAGTCCAAGTACACGCGTGTTGCCGGTGCCCAGTTCACGATCTACTACTACGTTGGTTTCTGCTACATGATGCTGAGACGTTACTCGGATGCGATCAAGGCGTTGTCGCATATCCTGTTGTACATCTCGCGCACCAAGAGCTTCCACAACCGATCTGCGCAGTACGACTCCGTGACCAAGCGATCGGATCAGATGTACGCTCTCTTGGCTATGTGTGTTGCGCTTTGCCCTACCCGATTGGACGATTCGATCCACACCACTCTTCGCGAGAAGAACGGTGAGCAGCTTGCTCGCATGCAGCGTGGTGGCGAGGAGTCGCTCGCCGTGTTTGAGGAGCTGTTTGCGTTCGCGAGCCCCAAGTTCATGATGCACGGCCCGCCTGACTATGAGCACCCGCAGAACAACATCGATCCCATGCACCACCATATGAAGGTGTTTATGATGGATGTGCGCAACACCATGCTGCAGCCTACTCTTCGCAGCTACTTGAAGTTGTACACTACTCTCAACATGGAGAAGCTTGCCACTTTTGTGGAGATTGAGCCTGAAGAGCTGCGATCTGCGCTGGTTGTGTACAAGCAGAAGTCTCGCCAGGTTCGATGGACCGAAGGATCCCTGCTGGATGGAGAGATCGTCAACGTGTCTGACCTTGACATTTCGCTTGAAGGTGATCTCATCAACATCTCAGAAGCCCGCGTCGTGCGTAAGTTTGGCGACTGGTTCTTGCGCAACACTACAAAGTACTATGCCGTTCAAGACACTATCTTCAACAAGAACCCTGAAAAGGCGGATGAGTCCAAAGACAACAAGGAGCACAAGGACAACAAGCGACGGGACCGGAGAGAGAAGAACGAAAAGAAATAGAGAGTGTATGTAAGAGACTGGCGGTATGGGATGAGGAGATGTGTCTTTTAGTTTTTCATTTGTTTTTTGTATAAATGTAGCCATGTATGCTCGAGTTTTATAGGACTGCATTAAAACCGATCCAGATATCGACTGAAAATGTGCACAGTTTCTCGTAGAATTTGCAGCAAACAACTTGTTTCCAAATCACAGCTGTGCGACGAAGCTGGCTCGTGAATCCAGTCCCTTTAAGCCTATTGAACGGGAGTCCCGCCTGATTACATGACGTGCGAAGTCATGCAACGGAGGCTCCAAATATGTAGACATTATGACACGAATACGTAACTCACTTAGGCTTCCAGAGACGACCACTTAAGCTAGCTGTACATGTGTCACTCCCATAAACCGCACCCCCCGTTGCAGTGCGCGCACTTGTTCATTAAGATCGTCAGACCTCCATTTGTCCGCTTGTTTCCGCAAGCAACGCGAGCCACAAAAAGTGGATTCTAGTAGAACCCATTTCAGTGCCACCACTTCTCTTCGAATTCGACGGGGCATGTCTCTATCGACGACCACTAGCTTGCATTGCGCGCATTCGTCCAGCGGCAGCACACGAGGTTGAAGATGCATGGGAAGTTCCTGGACTACTGATTCGAGTTCTGTAAGTGGCGTCGACTCAAATAATGAGCGTAGTGCAAACGCTCGTAATGAAAGCGGCGGATCATCTTTTCCTGTTACCTCGCCGACATAGCTGGATATACGAGGCCCATCTTCTGCAGCCACTGCGTCGTCCACGGCCAAACTCTGAAGCAAAGGTAAATTCCGTACTTGTACAGGTAGCGCAGTGAGATTATTCCCACGCAGATCTAACGTGGCTATAGTGCGAACTCGAGCAATCTGAGGCGGTAATCTTTCAAGTCCGCAATTCAATCGTAAAACTGTCAATTTGTCAAAATTTGCAAAGAAAGATGGAGGAAGATGTGGCACGGAAGTGCGCTTGCGTCCAGGCCCGCGCTGAGAGCGTACTTCCACCGCCAGAAGGTCCTCTTGAGAGAGCTCGGTGAGTTTCTCAAGTGCACTGCTGTCGCCTGCAAGACATGATATCGGAAGTACTAGAGCCTTGGGAGAACCGGTTCTGGTGTTGCAATTAGAAGAGCTGTGGCGATCAGATCCGTCGTGATCGCGCTGGTTCCCGCGAGAGTGTTTAGCTGTGCTCATTTCTAACCTGAAGACATTGTTCTCTGATCTCTTCTATAAAGTTCGGCGTTCTTCAAGCATGCTAGTTATATACACTCCAACATATATCCATGACTGGTTAACTTGTATACGATTCAATTATGTGGCAGAATTGCAGCGCGATTTCCGAATTCAGCAGTCAGATATCTGCACGTGACCTGTATTTCATATGCAGTCGAGATATCGAGATTCGGCCTTAGGCCTTTATGTTTAGCTTAGCTAACTAGCATTGATATTTGTATATGTACAGTATATAGTTATGTGTCAATAGTCCCAAACCTCCAATGGCAATCCTACCTGCGATACGACGCCACGTTCGGCGACTTCGCAAGTCGGCGGACTGCGAAATCAGTCGTCGGGGCGCGCTCCATGCGCTCAAACACATTTTCCACCGGTGCCGGAACCCCCTGCTCAAAGCCCACCATGGGAGCATTTGACTGCCGTGTAACAACCTCGTACGCTCCAGGCAGCTTTCCAGCAGCCAGTCGGAAGGCCTCTTTAGCCACTTGCTCGTGGATCTCCCCCGTCAACTCGAGCAGAATCTTTCCTGTCGCAACACGAACCGCCCAATAGTCAAAGGGGCCCTTGCCTTTACCCATACGAGTCTGTACTCGTCAGCTTTGTCATGTATATGGCTCATCTAGAGATAGAGAACTTACCTCGTTACCCTTCGTGCACACCGCCACGTTTGTCGTCAACCGCGGGAAAATGGTGACTCCGGCCAGCGGTCGCACAATCCGCATCATAACATTCTCAGCTTCCTTCATCTGCTTGGCTGAAATCCGGATTCCTTCTGACACGAGTCGTAGTCCATATGTGCCAAATTCAAGTGTGGTGCCTTTCATCGACCCGCCTGTCCGGACAGGAACCTTGCCCTTGTGCTGCTTGCGAACCCGCAGAGTTTGCGGTTCTTGTAATTGTCAGATCCATCCAGACTTGACTAATTCACTCGTGGAAGTACTTACCGTACTGGTGAAACCGGACCTGCGAAAACATGCCCGACACGCGTACACTCGGCGACGCTAACACTAGAAGAACCCAAGTCAGTCGCAAAAACCGCATTTAAAGTCTCGAAACACTCACCTGTCCGCCGAGCAACACCAAACATTGAGCGAACTACGTCCATTGAATCACAAAGGCAGCTGTCGATGATCCAATCGATCCTTAAAGCAGAACAAACTCGTGTCTCGGAAGTCGCTTCTCGGAAATTTTCGTGGTGAAGCTGCGGCGCGGAAGCTTGAAACTCTAATCCGCATCGCGTGAACTTTTAGTTCTCCCGGAACCAGGTCGCGTTCTCGAAGAGGCCTCGACTGTTCACGCTTTACTCAATTGCGCTGCTTGTGTACTCTCCGCTATGCTGCTGGCAATTGCCGTCCGTCGCGCGACGCAGCTTGCTCCGGCACTGCTGCCCTCGGCCGTTTCAGCACTACGCTACTCAACCGCGCCGCCAGACTTAGTCACTCTGCTCGGTCAGTCGTATCCCACTGATTCGCAAACGAACCTGACTCCCTCAATTGCGGCGCTCGCCGAGCGAAAGCTGCTCAAAGATCCGGCAAATCCTCTGTCAATCATTAAGAAGCTCATTGAAAGCGGCTTCCCATCAGACGAATACACAGTCTACGAGCCGCCAGCACCCGCGGTTTCCGTGTACGACAACTTCGACTCGCTCAACTTCACCGCGGACCACCCGGGTCGCAGCAAATCAGACACATACTACCTGAACAAGGACACTGTTCTGCGGACACACACCTCTGCGCATCAGGCTCATTGTTTCCGGACAATTCCGAGCCCCGGATTCCTTGTCGCTGCAGATGTCTACCGACGCGACGAAATCGATCGGTCTCACTACCCAGTCTTTCACCAGATGGAGGGTGCTCGAGCATGGGATACAGAAAAATTTGCATCTGAAGCGGAGTTGATTGCGCAGATTGAGGCAGACACCGCTCGTATTCCGTCCTCAGGACTCGTCATAATCGATTCCGCATCAACATTCCACGACGGAAACCCCAAGCAACCCGGTCATTCCCCCGAACTCGCCCTCGCGCTGTCCACACATCTCAAGCGCACTCTAGAAATGGTTGTTGGTAACATCTTTTCAACTATTGCCGAAATGGACGCCGCGTCCTCAGCCGGTAACGCGTCAGCTGCTCCTAAAGAACCACTACAGATCCGTTGGATTGACGCGTATTTTCCTTTCACGGCTCCTAGTTGGGAGATGGAAGTTTACTGGGATGGTGAATGGTTAGAACTTTTTGGAAGCGGTGTCACCGAGAAGCCTGTCTTTGATATGGCACTCGTTCCGAAGCGGGTTGGCTGGGCTTTTGGTCTCGGCCTAGAGAGACTGTCCATGCTACTCTTTGATATTCCTGATATTAGACTATTCTGGTCTAAAGACCCGCGTTTCTTGGACCAGTTCAGCCCGGGAAAGATCAGCCGGTTCCAAAAGTTTTCAAAGTACCCGAGCACGCAGCGAGATATCGCGTTCTGGTTGCAAGAAGGCGCTGTGCCTGAAGACTTCCACGACAACGATTTTATGGACGTGGTGCGGGATATCGCGGGAAACCTTGTCGAAGACGTGAAAATGGTTAGTGTCCATAAAACTATTGAGTCCGGATCGATTTTACTGACTTTAAATTAGATTGACAAGTTCACACACCCGAAATCGGGAAAGCATAGCTTGTGCTATCGTATAGTGTTCCAGTCCATGGAACGAACTCTGCAAAACGACGAGATTAATGTGCTACAAGAGACCATTCGGACAGAACTGCAGAGCAGGTTCGGCGTGAAGCCAAGGTAGCGGAGTGTATATATGCTTTATAGACGCATTTCTTTGTATATAGAAGTCAGGTGCAGATTTAGTGCTGTTTTGTATTGTACATATATGTCCCTAACGCCACTTATGCATCAAAGTCCTCCTGAGCCCACACCGGTAATTTTGTTTGATACTCCCAATCCTCGTCCATCGACCAATATTTAAGAGCGTGCAGCCAGATCTCTAGGTCCGATACTCTTGGATCATGGTACAAAGGCGTTCGACAGACCTCACATAATTCTCCCGTCAGCTTTTCACCTCTCGAAGAAGCATGCTGCTCTACAGCCTCGTCATAAGCAGCACTTTGCGCCTCTTCCTCGCGCCCCATCCTGTCCAAAGTCTCCCGCACTTCCTCTTCGTTGATCTCTCCACCTTTGCCTAAGCTCGGTCCAAATACTCGTCTATTAGCATAGATCGGGTCATTCGCAATGGCGTGTCCAAGATATTGTAAATGGATTCGAATCTGATGAGTACGTCCCGTAAGCGGTTTACAGCTCACAACACTCGTCTTGCCATTATAAGACAGTCTTTTGAACACCGTCGTCGCAGGTTTACCTTCAGGTTTAACCATGTTCAGACCCAGTCTCGGGTCAACTGTCACGACCGGAAGATCGCACGTAATTTCATCGCCGTCGGGAAATTCGCCGAGAACTCGAGCCACGTATTCCTTATGTACAGTGCGGTCGCGTAACCGGGCGGAGAATTCATTTGCAGCTTTGCCTGTGCGGGCAAAAATCATAATACCGGACGTAAGCCTGTCAAGACGATGCGTAGCTGCAAAATTAGTCAGCTTCAGTTCTAGAAAGAGGCAATTTTCATGATAGGTAACTAACGATGTACCTGCATGCCCATCTCATGCTTCATAATCTCCGTGATTGTATTATACCGATATCGACCTACCGGGTGAACAGGCATTCCGGCAGGTTTGTCGATAGCCACAATTTTATCGTCCTGGTATACAATCTCAATCGGTTTAGCAGACACAGGCGGTTCATGCTTGTGCGTGCGATGGCTGATTAGGTCGCCGTTGCGCACAATTGCGTCAATTCCTACTCTCTTCGCATTGATGGTTACTTGTCCGTCTATAATAATGTCACGCTATAACAATAGTCAGAATAAGATATCACAAATCAGTGGATGAAAGGAACTTACGTAGTACTCCTTCTCCTTCTCGCGAAACTCCGTGGCAAAGATGTCTAGAATATTTCGATCTCTCCACCGCTGCTTGCAGTACGTCAAATAGGTAAAGTTATAAGGCGGCACTCTTCTCAGACCATCTCCTTGTAAAACGTATTTGGCACCTTGTGCGATATCGTCCGAAATCGATATAACTTTGAACGACGGATCTATTTCAGCAGCAGGAGTATCACCGAGCATATCAGCCAAACTCATTGCGGCAGCAGACACAACTTGTTGACGCAGTCTGAATCCAGCTGAATCATATTTCCGTAGTTGGCCACGGGCACTTGGCGGAGTATTGTCACCTGGGCCAATGAAGGTAGAAGATGAAGACGAATCAGGAGGTGGAGAACCTGATGCTGAGCGCTTGCGTCGATACCTAGGCGCTGACGTGTATTCCTTGGCGACTGTGGGTTCAGTAGACTCAGAAGCAATCTCTTGAGGCACTGAAATAACTTCGACCACGGGCACATCTGGAGTCACGGTCTCAGAGACCTCGGGAACAGCAGAGGTGGAAGCCATTGCGATGCGACGAAGATGCGTTACGCGAAGACTATTGCTCGTGGCAAAGGCAAGCGGGGAAAACTTCCTGTAAAACAACGTGATCTTGTACAAAGCACAGAGAGGAAACTCCCTTCTTAATATATATAGATCCGGATTTCTTAGGTATATTTTCTCAATTGGTTACCTCGATGCATGAGAACACACAGAACACATGCACTTGAGATAAATGAAATTTATTTACCAAAATTCACGTGATTAATAAACTTTAAATTGTGCGGCTCAGTTATTGACATATTTCCCGAAAAAGAATTGTAATTGAATCGTGCCAGCACCAGATGAAACCGTGCGAGCTCACATTCACTCTACGTAGACAGTATACACGTAGTTAAGTTCAGAAATCAAAATAGTAGGCAAAGACCAACACTGCAAATATTTCTCTTTAAACGAGAATACAGCTATGTTGGAACACTTAGTTATAGGAAGCGCTGCAGTCGGCCATAACTTCTCGTTGCATGCAGACTTTAAAATAGATTTCATCATCATCATCATAGGAAGCGCTGCCGTTTTCATTTGACGCTGGCGACCATTCTCACTTCTAAAAGCAGAACCGATTTCTCTATAACTATAAATAACCCAATGGAGCTTTGCGAGCCCTCATTCTATAAAAGTCTGTATACAATCTTCGTATGAACCAGCCTCCTCTCCCATGTACGCCTGCCACATTCCAAAGAAACACCATAAATCTGCAAAATAACC
Source organism: Myxozyma monticola (assembly GCA_030568405.1). Classification (NCBI taxonomy): domain Eukaryota; kingdom Fungi; phylum Ascomycota; class Lipomycetes; order Lipomycetales; family Lipomycetaceae; genus Myxozyma; species Myxozyma monticola. The sequence goes on along the minus strand of JAJLTV010000091.1, from coordinate 2,824 downwards.
AATGACTGCAACAATAAAATAAATACTCTTGTAGCCAGCTTCTATAAGTTAAGCACACGTTCTAAATGACCACCCCTTAATCGTTGAATATTCATACTTCCATTCTTTGAAAACGCCTGATATAGGTCCCGAAGTATATCCAGCTTGACGAAATGCCTCGTCGTCACTGAGCGGCGCACTGTTTAAGACCTGCAACTCCGGATCAAGCTCCACAACACCCCATTCTCGTGCAAACACGGCGTCCTTGCTAACAGAGCGTGACGCGTATTTTATTGTCAGACCGGGATTTAACCTGTGGTCTTCCAATAGATTGCAAAGCCAGTTGCATGAAAATGTGGCCACAGATGAAGAAGTAAAAAAGTCCGTAAAAACTGCAGTTTCCAGGTTGGGAAAGTCAGGCTCGGACTGGCGATGAATCAAATGAGGGAGTTTGCGTTCACTCTTGGATACCGCCGGAGAAGAAAACATTGTGTCAATGGGGGGAAATGAGATTGCCATATGGTTGGTATTACTAACATGTTGCTGAAGTTCATCAGATTGTTCATCAGAAGAGTCGTCAGAATACTGCACATATGCGTCTTGCAAGTCCTCCAGGCTTGTTGCTGATGCCTGCATTTTCACAATCGAAGAAAGAGGCAGGTGTGAGCGGAAATCGAAGCACACCGCAAGATTAACATTCTGAAGCAGTAAATGACGGAGAGACGCGGAGTTGAGAGAAAGGAACCGGCTGATTCGTCGTTCGTAGACGCAATTTGATGTGCATGATAGCATATGAGCGCGATACACGAACCTGCGCATATCGCGAAACGCGCCAATGGGAATCACGCGACCCTGGTCAAGGGCAAACTCTTGAATTCCGGCAGGCAACTCATCCATAAATAAAGGGGGAAGCACCAATGTGTCGAAGACGTTCCAGTGGAAGCTGACGAGCTCGTCGTGCAACGCGAGCGCGTCGAAGAAGCGGGCAAGGAAATTGCTGAATGCAAAGATGAGCTTATTCCGGTAATTCGGAGTAATAATTCGCGGATAGACAACAGGATCCGGATCACGAATCGATACAGCGCGCACGAAAGCTCCAACTGGAGAGCGTGCAGCCAACAGAAGTGAGTCATGAACGCTCGAGATGTCGGCAATACGCAGCGTAATGCGTTCGTACAGCGTCGGAGTCGCGATCGCGTAGAGTCTCCTAGACGAGCGCGCAAGACAGGCCAGATCCGCGTAGTCGGTTGGTGCTCGACTTGAAGAAGCGGCCCTTAATAGTCGCGAAGACGCATCTTTGTGAGCACGCGTGCCGCGTTTCGCGAACGGCGACGACGCGAACGGCGGGACGAGAAGAGCCACAATCTGCTCTAGAAGCTCTTCGGGCAGCTCGTCGAGGCGCATTCCTTGACTTGTGCTCTTGCGCTATGCAAGTTAGGTGGTCGTTAACCGCGAACAAGGGACTCTATATGTGTGTATGTTGCCGACAATTGTCGGAAATTAGTAAGGCCGAGGCGGTGAATCGGAGTAACTCGCGTGCGGCGCGCTTATCGCGGGAAGTCGCGATGGCACGTGCGGATTAGCGAATCTGGTTTTTTCAAGTATTTATTCAGTTGAACATGTCGAAAATAGTCGTATAGCAAGAGTATACGATATCGTAGTTACATCAAGAGTACTTAGGAGTAGTACAGTATTAGAGTACAATGTTAGAGTTAGACCATAGGCACAAATTTAGAATACGTGAGTTGAAGCGCGGTTGAGCAACAGAGAGCGAAGCGAAAAACACCACGATCCTGGGGAGCTGAATGAGCTCGATGAAGGACACTCTGCAGCACACAAAACATATACTCTACAGTCCGGCTCGTATCAGAGTCGTATCTGGGTGCATAAGTTATATCATTCTTCTGTTCCCGTAGTCGCAGCGTTAGAGATACTTATACTCTCTGCGAGAGCTGGCAGCCCCCAGCGCTTCATCCAGTCACATTCCAGAACCTGCTGTGCTGTCGCTCTGTCCTCCGGCCTCAGGGTTAGCATTGTGCGCAACATCTCCTTCAATGCCATGCTCTCGCTCTCCGTCATGAGATCAAAGCCATACAACTTCCGAGTCTCCTGTATGCCATCTTCAAGGTAAGCGCCCCATTCCAATTTTTTTGGCTTGACCTGGCCAGACACCCATTCGCCCTCTTCGTCAAAGTATTCCGATCTCTTATCCCACTTCACCCACCACTCTTGCTCGCATGGTGAAAATTCAAAAAGGTTGGCACATTGTGATATGATATTACCAGGCTTAAAACTTTGAAAAAACCTTCTCGGACTCAAGATCTCCCAAATATCGCAAGCGAGTGTCCAAATATCTGAGGCAAATGACAGAGGCTCATTCCACATAAGAAACTCAGGCGGCTGAAGCGGAGGTGAAGTCTGAGATGATAACCTGGTGGTTTTATGCGGGTTGAAAGCTTCTCCAAAATCGTTGATGACAATCTTGTCCTCTCCCAACACAACGTCACCCTTGCCAATCACAAAATTAGCGGAAAGAAAAGCATGCGTAGGTATTCCATTAAATACTGGCAATCCGTCACAACGTAAAACCTCTCGTGATACTGGCGCTCCAAATTTCTCGTAAAATTCTGACAGAGAGTATCGATCAAGCGAATCAGGAAACTGGAGCATGATATTACCTAGATGAAGATCTTTGGAAGAAAGGTCAGCTAGACGGATCAGCAAAGACAAAACTAAAACTTCACATACCGCCATGTACAATGTCTCGACCATGCAGGAATGCCAACCCTTGAACAAGCTGAGCAATAACTGACTGCGCAACTTTAGGCTGGAAAATGCTGTAATC
>JAJLTV010000090.1:0-53607 GCA_030568405.1 Myxozyma monticola | reverse complement strand
TCCAATACCTGCTGCGCAGTCGCCCTTTCTTCCGGCCTGTAAGCCATCATCGACCGAATCATCGCCTCGAGCGCCGTCTTCTCGCTCTCCGTCACGGTACCCAAATTGCCTCGAGCTCGAGGCTCTGCTATGCAGAAATCAAACCTCGTGTCCCAAGTCCAGACCGGGCTCTTACGTGTATTCGGGATAAACTCTCCTTCCTCGGTAAACCATTTCGGCCTTTCCTCCCACTTCTGCCACCACTCGGGAGGTAGAACGCCTAAAATCTGAACGAGATCCACAATTGGCCCATCCTTGTTAATGAAAGATATTTCTTGCAGTGTCCGTTGGCCGTAGATCTCGTAAATGCAACAGGCAAGTGACCAAATATCCGAGGGGAACGAAAGCGGCTCGTCAGAAAACTGAGGTTCGGGTGGACTGTATCCCATGGGAGCATGCGAGCGCTTTCTGCATGTTTTATATGGGTTAAAGGCTTCCCCAAAATCGCAAAGGACAACCCGGTCATCTCCCAATACAACTTCATCACTGGGAACGCCAAACGAACGGGAATAGAAAACATGTTCGGGCACGCCGTTCGCTAAGGGCTTTCCATCCTTGCGAACAACGGGCTCCGACTCGGGCTCGCCATATTTCTCATATAGTTCTGACACGGAGTATTGATCCAGAGATTTGGAGTGCCGGATCAAAATGTTCTGCGTGTGAATATCTGGAAAGAGATTCAGTAAGTATGATGAAGTCTATCCTATCCGTTAATTATTGTATTACATACCAGCGTGTACAATGCCCTGATTATGAAGAAAGGCTACCCCACGAATAAGCTGAGCAACTATTGACCGCGTAACTTTAAGCTGGAAAGGTTGCCCGTCCGCCATATGCCTAGCTCCATAAAGATTGTTCTGGGCGGGTGGAGTGACTATGCCCTTGTGCTTTCCGTTCGGCCCCGGGATCCAGAATTCATCGACAACAGGTAAAACAATGTCAACACCAGATCCGGACTGCGCACTATCCAGCATACGCATAAAACTAGCCTCGGGCGTGCTGGAGCTGAAATCCGCAGTGACGACCTTCACTACCACATATTGGTTCATCTTCAAATCACGCGCTAACCACACTGTAGCGTATGTTCCGTATCCAATCTTGTAAACCAGTCGGTATCGGCCATCGTTTAGCTCATCGTCAATCTCCAACGGATGATAACCCCCACGACAGCAGCTGTGCAGGTCTTCTACTCCTTCAATAAATTCGTACAGCTCAAAATACTCCGCGTCGCTGGAATCATTTTCCGAAGCATTGACAGATATATCATGGTGCTTCACGACCGCAGAGTGAACAGAGTCCATCGTCTTTCAAAAACAGAACCGGTTTAGAAGAGAACTGGATATGTGATGACTGCAGACTACTGACTAATGCAAGTTAAGTATGAACTATGAAGTATGGGCTATGGCCCTACCCCTACCGGGTTAACGTAGGGACTCCCAAATTCCGGAACGTTCCGGATTTTTCGAAATTGGAACTCGGAACGGGTTCGAGAGGTCGGGATTGGAACTGGAATGACCATCATCGATTCCGGAACGGGTGATTTTCGGGACCCGTAGAAAGGAACGCCGTTCCGGAACCGGTTCCGGCACGGATGCAGCGCGCTTAAGCAGTTAAAGCCATATATGTATAATAATTGTATTTAAAAATTTAATGAGCCCAATCGGGAAGCAGCTAACCTTAAAGGACACACAAAATTCCCCAAATAGGTAAGCGTTAGTCCACAATAGGCACACAATAAACATCCCAAATAGGAAATACTGGAACGTTCCGGAACGCGTTCCGGGGTCCCGGAATTGGAACAGGAACGCCTTGAGCTGGCCCGAAATTGGAACGGAACTATGCTGGAACGTTCCCCCCTAACCCTTGAGAATTCCAGCCTGGAACGTGTTCCGGCCGGAACGGTGGGAGTCCCTAGGTTAACGGCAATAAATAACGGGTATGAACTATCAACTATGAATGTCTGCATTCAGAGCCTATTGAGTATTGATCAGTTCGAGGAGTATGCTTTTGCAAATTGATGCGGGCCGGCTGGTAGGCTTTTTTTTATATGGGGCGGCATGTAAATTAAAAAAATAAAAAAAATTAAGAGAGCGAAAGGCTCAAAAGTCTTCAGAGGTTCGAGTGCTTTCGCTGCTGCATTATTGCTACGCGTAAGTCGTAACTCAAGTAACGTAATAAACGTAAGACTGTAACTTGTATTTTGTATGACTGTTTCATCTGTTTGAACTTTGGTACTTGCCTACTAGGTGGTTGAGCTGATAGTGGTGAATTAACTATGTGGCTATTCAGGCGGTCAGGCTCGCTAACACTAGTCTAAAAGACTATAACGTCACAGCAAGATAAGCAACTATTATATACTAGGGGAGAGGTTCACGCATTGTCGCAAGATTCTCACGAGCAATACGATCACTCCCTTCAAGTGCTGGCAGTCCCCATTCTCTCATCCATTCCGACTCCAATACCTGCTGAGCGGTCGCTCTTTCTTCCGGCCTGTAGGCCATCATCGACCGAATCATCGCCTCAAGCGCCGTCTTCTCGCCCTCCGTCACGGTACCCGAATTGCCTCGAGCTCGAGGCTCTGCTATGCAAAAATCAAACCTCTCGTCCCAAGTCCAGAGCTGCTTTCGGAGTTTATTCGGAATAAACTCTCCTTCCTCGGTAAACCATTTCGGCCTTTCCTCCCACTTCTGCCACCACTCGGGAGGTAGAACGCCTAAAATCTGAACGAGATCCACAAGCGATCCATCCTTGTTAAAGAAAGATACATCTTGCAGTGTCCGTTGGCCGTAGATCTCGTAAATGCAACATGCAAGTGACCAAATATCTGAGGGGAACGAAAGCGGCTCGTCCGAAAACTGAGACTCGGGTGGACGATATACTCGGGTGGACGATATCCCTCAGGAGCATGCGAGCGTTTTCTGCAAGTTTCGTGAGGGTTAAACGCTTCTCCAAAATCGCAGAGGACAACCCGATCATCTCCCAATACAATTTCATCACTGGGACCACCAAACGTATGGGAATAGAAAACATGTTTGGGCACGCCACTCGCCAAGGGCTCTCCATCAGTGCGAACAACGGGCTCCGAGTAGGGCTCGCGATACTTCTCGTATAGTTCTGGCACGGAATATCGATCTGTAGATTTGGGGAGTCGAATCAAAATGTTCCGCGTGTGAAGATCTGGCAATAAATATAGTAAGTATGACGACGTCTATCTGGCTCCATTAATAAGATTACATACCAGCGTGTACAATGTCCTGACTGTGTAGAAAGGCCACCCCACGAATAAGCTGAGCAATTATTGACCGCGTAACCTTAAGCTGGAAAGGAGACCCGTATCCCAAAGTCCTAGACCCACGAAGACTGTTTCGCGCGGGCGGAGTGACAATGCACTTGTGTTGCCCGTTCGGCCCGGTGATCCAGAATTCGTCAATGACAGGAAAAACAATGTCAATGCCGAATCCGGACTGCGCGCTATCCAACATACGCATGATACGAGCCTCAGGCGTGCTGGAGCTGATATCAGCGGTGACGACCTTCACTACCACGTATCGATTCATTCGCAAATCACGCGCCAACCATACGGTCGAGTACGTTCCGTATCCAAGTTTGTATACCAGACGGTATCGGCCATCGTTTAGCTCATCGTCAATTTCCAACGGATGATAGCCCCACGCGGAATAGCTGTACAGGCTTTCTACTCCATCAATTGTTTGGTACAGCGGCCGAGAAAACTCCGTGTCGCTGGACTCATTTTCCGAATCACTGACAGATTAACTATGTTCCTTCACGACCGCAGAGTCGACAGAGTCCATCGTCTTTTTCAAAAACAGAACCGGTTCAGAAGAGAACTGGATATATGATGACTGCAGACTAATGCAAGTTAAGCCGGAGCGTGACTATGAAGTATGGACCTACGGGTTAACGGGTATGAACTATGAATGTCTGCATTCGGATCAGTTCGAGGTGCATATGAGTTCGAGGAGTATGACTTAGCAAAAATTTATAGGGCGGCATGTAAACTAAAAAATCAAAAAATCAAATTATACAAAAAGACCACGGCCAGAAGTTCGCGTGCTTTCGCTGCAGGCGGCCTGCAGCAGTATTGCTACTCGTAAGTCGTAACTCAAGTAACGCATGACTGTTTGATACTTCATACTTGCCTTGGTAGTTAGTTGCTTTATCTCTTGCCTACTTGGTGGTTGAGCTGATAGCGGTAAGCGGTGAATTGAAACATTACTGAATGTGCAAGGAGAAGCTCCGCTAAGCTGCCAGCGGCCAACCTCTCAAGCTATTCGACTCCGGGCAGCAACCGCGACTAGCGACGAGTACGACAAGGGCTATGCTTGGTAGTTGGTACTTGGTACATCATTATTGAGTATATCAAGGACCCGAGGTACTTACTTCTTGAGCTTGATGTCTGTCTGTTTGTCGCTTATTCTTAATTCTCAATCATTCAATGTTCATGCGGAATTTGTTATTATGGATTCAAACGCGACTAGTTTGAAAGACTATAACGTTACAGCAAGTCCAAGATAAGCAACTATTATATTACTAGGGGAGAGGTTCACGCATTGTCGCAAGATGCTCACGAGCAATACGATCACTCTCTTCAAGTGCTGGCAGACCCCATTCTTTCATCCACTCCGACTCCAATAGCTGCTGCGCAGTCGCTCTTTCCTCCGGTCTGTAAGCCATCATCGACCAAAGCATCGCCTCAAGCGCCGTCTTCTCGCTCTCCGTCACGGTGCCCGAATTGCCTTGAGCTCGAGGCTCTGCTATGCAGAAATCAAACCTCTCGTCCCAGGTCCAGGACCTGCTTCTATATGCATTCCGGATAAACTCTCCCTCTTTGGTAAACCATTTCGGTCTCGCCTCCCACTTCTCCCACCACTCGGGAGGTAGAACGCCAAAGACGTATACGAGCTCCGCAATGAGCCTATCATCGGTACAAAAAAAAGCAATTTCTTGGAGTGTCCGGTGGCCGTAGATCTCGTAAATGCAACAGGCAAGTGACCAAATATCCGAGGGGAACGAAAGCGGCTCGTCAGAAAACTGAGATTCGGGTGGCCTATATCCATTAGGAGCATGTGAAGTCTTTCTGCAAGTTTCGTGCGGGTTAAACGCTTCCCCGAAATCGCAGAGGACAACCCGGTCATTTCCCAATACAACTTCGTCACCGTCAACACCAAACGCATTAGAATAGAAAACACGGTTGGGCACGCCACTCGCCAAGGGCTCTCCATCGTTACGAACAACGGGCTCCGAGTAGGGCTCGCCGTATTTCTCGTACAGTTCTGACACGGAATATTGATCTATAGATTTGGAGAGTCGAATCAAAATGTTTTGCGGGTGGAGATCTGGCAAGAAATATAGTAAGTATGATGAAGCCCATCTGGTTCCATAAATAAGATTACATACCAGCGTGTACAATGTCCTGACTATGTAGAAAGGCTATCCCACGAATAAGTTGAGCAACTATTGACCGTGTAACTTTAAGCTTGAAAGGTTTCCCGTACCCCATATGAATAGCTCCTTTAACATTGTTCTGCGCGGGCGGAGTGACGATACACTTGTGCTTCCCGTTTGGCCCGGTGATCCAGAATTCACGAATGACAGGAAAAACAATCTCAATGCCGGATTCGGACTGCGCTCTATCCAGCATACGCATAAAACTAGTCTCATGTGCGCTGGAGCTGGAATCCGCAGTGACGACCTTCACTACCACGAATTGATTCATCTGCAAATCACGCGCTAACCATACTGTGGAGTATCCTCCGTATCCAAGCTTGTAAACCAGTCGATATCGGCCATCGTCTAGCTCATCGTCAATTTCCAACGGATGATAACCACCCGGGCAGTAGTTGTACGGGTCTTCTACTTGGTCTTCGCCATCAATCATTTCGTATAGCGATCTGATAGACTTCGCGTCGTTCGACTCATGTTCCGAATCACTGACAGGTAAATCAGGGTCGTTCACGACCGCAGAGTCGACAGAGTCCATTGTTCTTTAATTGAAACAGGATTGTAAGTGTGATGCAAGTATGAAGTACGAGTGATACGAGTGACGACCTTATAAACGACCTGTACGGGTATAAATGTCTGCACTCAGAGGCTCTTAAGTATTGATGAGATCGGGGAGTGATCGTTAAGTAAGTTGCATGTAGAACTACGAAGGAGCGAAAAACACCGTAAAATTAATTTGGGACTGGGCGCATAGGGTTTACACATGGTTATATCTGAGTTTAGGACCAATCTTTTCCACAGCTTTTCAATGCGAAAGTCAATGCGAAAGATATTCCTGGGGTTTGCCGGAATTTTGGAACTTGAGATGAGGGGAAGTAGATAGAGAATAGATTGATAGTTAAATTTATTCATCTCGCGTCATAAACCCACTAAAACATCAACTCCAGCAGTTTATCAAGCACGTACAACAAAAACAAAAGGTCCTATTTATAAACAGTAATAAAAACACCCCGCAAAATCATTCCCTTTTCATCGTTCCATCCCGTCTCGTCATCATCTCCCGTTTCCTGCTCGGCACAACAAGTTCTATCGCCTGCTTGACAAGCTTCGTCTCCTCCGCCGCCATCATGGCAACAAGCGCCGCAGCCAACGCCGCCATACTCGTGAACTTCGTCCACGAATCCACGCGACCAATTAATATCACCACGATACCGGCAACTGCCGCGCTGCTTGTGACTCGAATGCTGGGATACGCGTCTCGTCTTCCGAGTGGGAAAAGACGCTCAGTAGCCCGTCCAGACGCGGCACGTTTCTCGTCGATTGCGTCTGGCAAGGATGAGATATTTGTTGCGTAGTATGTCGCAATCCAATACGCGCATGCGGCGATGCGGAAAGCCAGGTTGACCATGTTTGCATACACTAGTCCTGTTGCGCCGAAGTTTAGGATGCGGATGAAGATGTAGCCTGCGACTGCAAAGACGACGGAGAGCGCGAGCATGAATATGCTTTGTTCACGGACAATCGAGGGACTGGATATTGATTGTACAAACGCTTCCAGGACTCCGTTACACGCCAATAATGGAATATAGAACGAGAACGCGCTGATCACTGATGCTGCGGATGACACGGAAGCTGAAGACCATTTGGAGCCAACCACAAAAGATAGTAAGAACGGAGCACCTTTGGGACCAAAGATAATCGCTATAAGACTGATGTATGTATATATCCGAACGATTGCTGTTAGCGTGTCTGATGATAACCGAAGATTTTTGGCAGATAATGGCGGCGCTAGTAATTTAGCGAATAATGTCCGCACAGCTTCTTCGATCGGCGCAAACACAAGTCGAGCAATCAAAGATCCGTAATTCGCAGTTAACGCATAAACGCCCTGATCTGAAATCGTGATATAATAAGTCGACAGGAATTTATCACCTTCCGTCAGATAATGCTTAAACGCAGTCTGTAACCACATCGTTGACGCTAACCGGACAGTCGGTCGATGAAAATAAAACCACGGTGACTGCGAAATCTCTTCTTTCCATATCCGGCGCGGGAAAATCGCATTCTCCTTCCCCCGCGTAGTCTCCCACACGAGTAAAATATACAACCCAGATAACACGACCGAGTACGCGAGTTGTCCCAACGCAAACGCAAGCACGCCCGTATCCTCGCGCGTCAAGACAGTTAACAAGAAAGTAACCACACACCGCGCCACGACTGCTCCTGATTCGCAGATCGCGCGAAGTTTGTACTGCAGTTTATACTGCGCGAGCGCAAACATGGGCTCGGAAGCAAGTTCGACAAGTGCCGCGACTCCGTATATCACGACGACTGATTTGAAATACGGAAGACCCGAGACATCGGCCGACGCGCCGTGGAAGTAATACCAAGCACAGCTAACACCCGCGAGAGGAAATCCGAGCAGGAACGGAAGATAGCCGGTGTTGACGACACTCTGAGCGATGCCGGATACCGTGTCTTCGACCACGCCGCCTTCAATTCGAAACGGATCAGGTTTCGGATGGATGGTCTGTCGCTGTAATGCTAGTCTGATCGCCTCACGAGCAAAAAACAAGGTTGACGAGGATAAAAGTTCCAGCTGAGCCGAAACACCGAGTCTGTCCGGGGATATAAACCTCAGCAAGACCTGATTCAGCACAAACGTAACTATCTTCGAAAACAGCTGCAGTAAGATCAGAAACGAGGCGCCAACAGCCGAATGCTGGACCAACGATCCAGAAGACTCCGTGCCCTCGGTCTTGACCGACTGCATACCCGCTGGCGCCGGGACAACGATCGTGGAATGTCGACGACCGTGACGTTTGACGACTGTCGGCGGCGCGCGACCAAAGATCGGGGAACTTGGTGCACTCATTGTTGCGCGCGGTATGTAGAAGTTTTCGCGACGACGACGACGACAGTCCGGGCGCAAGAGAGGATGGTGTTCTTTACAACATATGGGTTGGGACCGCCAAACTTCGCCTCGCTAGATTCTGGAAAACGCGCGCAAAATCCGCCAAGAACAAGAAACGGAACAAGTTCGGCAGCTGAATAATGCACGAATCAACGGATCTGCCTTCAATTGTGCCACGAAACACTGCGAAAAGCGAGAAAAAGCAGCACAGAAGCAGAAATTAGAGACGCGACGCGTATTATTTCTTGAATACAACGCGGTGAGATTCAGGGAAAAGGAGCAGTGCAGGCTTGTCTGTGATGGTTATGCCGCAAACGGGAACACCAAACACCGCGATTCCCAGTTCCTGCTTTCTATTTCGTGAAGAACTCCAGAAACATTGAATGTCTAGCGCTAGCAACTAGATATTATTATTGCCGATGCAATTCTAGATTAATAGATACTTTGCGTTTGTGAATGCTTTATCCATTTATACCCTGAAGCAGCGGAGGTCGATGCCGGTCGACAGGCGGTACAAAATCAGTAACATGCACAACTTTGGTCGGGGTTTGTTAGAGAAGGGGGCTGTACATGGTTATCACTGTCATTCTCGTCAAGTCATGTCAGATACGACTGACTGCAGACTGAATGATTCAGCTATTCTTTTATGTTGATCTACAGCAACTTGGAAATCCATCTAAGTCTTATTTGGCATTCGATGATTCTGTTACTTTGCTAGTGCTACAGCAGCAGCCTGGATAACAGCTGTTCGTGTCCGGCTATCCTGGGACCTGGAGTGCTTTGGAGGTCGCAAGGTGTAATGCAAGAGGACTACATGACCCGGGAACTGGATTGGCCATTCTAGTTATCATCGGTTGAGTTATCGATCCAGCACTGGGTCTGGTTACTGGTTAGTGATGATGATTCACGGGATCACGGTTATTACGATTAGCAAGTTAATGATAACATACGGACAGTTAATATATGCACAAACACCGATATCTCTATTGATATTCGTGGATGTAGGTCGTTCAAAGTGGTTAACAGAAATAAATATATTACATAATCGCGTGCGGCGACCTCGAGATCAAACGACGCGAATCTGATCTGATCTGATCCGCCCGCTTCCCTCTCTTCGCCATACAGAACATAACACAACCTCCTATACACACTCCCACCAGATCCAGCACACAGCCGAAAACACCAATGGCGGCCCATCGCGGCTCGCTCGTGATCCCGCAGTCCGCCGGGCTGCGCAATTCGGGCCCGGTCTCCGCGTCCGCCGCGCTGCTCGCGTCGCCAATGGGCGCCAACAGCAACGGCAACTCCGCCAACATGCACTCCTCCACCACATCACTCCAACAAAGCAGGCACTCATACTTTGAGTCTCACTGGCCGCTCTACGCAGTTGACTGGGCCAAAGGCTACCTCATGCCTGGATCCGGTCGAATCGCGGTCGCGACCTGCACCGAGGACTCCAAGAACCGGATCCAGATCGTGCAAACGACGCCCGTCAGCGAGCATCCGGGACCGGGCAAGAAGTCGCCCGCGCTCGAGTTTGCAAAGGTGTCTGAAGCCGGCACGGTATACCCCGTCACGAGGCTGCTATGGGACCCGTTCGCGGCCGCCACGCCCGGTCCCGTCGAGAGACTGGCCACCGCGGGCGACTTTCTGCGGATCTGGGAGTTTGACCGGGACTCGAAGTCGCTGCGGCAGAGTTCACTTCTCGCGAATGTTTGTTTTTTCTCACTTTGCTATTCTTCTTGGTTGATAGCGACTAACAAGGAACAGAAAACCAAATCAGACTACACGGCGCCGCTGACGAGTCTCGACTGGAACGCGACCGACAACTCGCTCGTGATCACGTCGTCCATCGACACGACCTGCACGATCTGGGATCTCAACACGTCCGTCGCCAAAACACAGCTGATTGCACACGACAAAGAAGTCTTTGACGCGCGCTTCACGGTCGGCAACGTCGACGTCTTCGCCTCCGTCGGCGCAGACGGCTCCGTCCGCGTATTCGACCTGCGCAGTCTCGAACACTCGACTATTATCTACGAACCACTCAATCCACCGCCACTACTCCGCATCTCGACCAACTCGCGCGACCCAAACATCCTCGCGACCTTCTCGATCGACTCCTCCGTGGTGCACGTGCTCGACATCAGGTCTCCCGGAACACCGGTCGTCGAACTCGACGCGCACGTCGGCAACATCAACGCGGTCGAATGGTCGCCTCAGAAACGCAACGTGATTGCGACCGCTGCGGATGACTGCCAGGTGCTCGTCTGGGACGTGGCTGCGAACCGGTCCGAGATCGCGGGCGCGTACACGGAGGCGGCGGAGGTCAACAATCTGTCGTGGAACATTGCGGGCGACTGGCTCGCCGTGGTCGCGGGAAGAACCGTGCAGGGCGTTCGTCTTTAGTGGTCTTTTTTGTTCCGTTTAACTGTTTATTGTTCATTTGTTAGATCTGGTTAGGTTACGCAGCTGGGATCATTGGGTGTACTTGTTAGAAGAAACGTGTAAGATATATCTAGGACTTAGTAGGACCTTTGTATCCGTGTTGGCCGACGTCATATTGTGGGCTGTTATGGTGCTCGACGCACGAGCTTGCTGCGGCTTGGATATATTTAAGTACGCCGCGTATTTTGCACCAACATAACCGCAGATAACTGAAAGCGCGTATAGCTCCGCCTGAGATTATTGAAACTGCACCGCAATTTCACGAGATATCCCCCTCCAATGGCCAGCTAACACCACCCAGACCTCTCCCGTCCTGGTCTGGCCGACTCCTTCCCAGTCCAGCGCCGCGGCGCAGCTTTTCACAGCTCAGCGCGTTCTTGTTTTTGTCCAGAAAGTCCGCTCATTTATCCATGACGACTCCGCGCCGGCGCACCGCGCCCCCGAAACAGCGCGTCCTCGCGAGTCCCGGCCCCGCGACCGCGCACCGTCGCACGTCCGCCGACGCGGACCACGACGTCGCGGAAGCGCTGGACCTGCTCGCGCTGCAGACCTCCGTCACCGACGCGTCGTCGTCGTCCGGCACCAATGGCGCGTCGCTCTCGCGCTATCCGACAGCGACTTCAGACCGCTCCGTCGTCCGCCAGATCCCGTCCGCGGCCGCGGCAGCGAGAACAAAACACTACTCCACCAACGCGACCGGGTTCTTTGCGACTCCGATTCTGTGCGATATCCAGGCCGCCGCGCGGCCGTCTGTGTCGCCGATATCCAGCAATGGTGGGAATACCAACACCGGCTCACGGCGATCAAGCGTGTCGTCGGTCGGCAGCGCGAGCACGTCGGCCACGACCGCGGTCGAGAGAAGCATTTCCGACACTGACATCGCACGCGTGGCGAACCTGGTCGTTCATCTTCGCGACTCGCGCGCAACTCGATCGTCAAACGTGCAGCAAAAGACCCGAATCATGCTTGACAACGGAACATGTACGCATCTTTATTTCTCCCCCACAACTCGTACCTAACCAGCTAACAAACAGACATCGAACCGTCGCCAGCGACAGAGCACAGAGTCCTCAAAACCAAAGCTTGGTTTGAACTTCACGCAGTCTTCATCGCAAACAGTCAAATCCTACCCCCCGCATCCCCCGCCTTCACGCCCCACCCCGGCGTCGACGGTGTCTACAACCCACTCCAAACGATCCGCAATCGCGCCTTGCGCGGTCCAGCCCACACGTCCTCCCGAGCAGATTTAAACTCAGTATCGACAATCACGCCCGCGTCGACCGCGTCGTTGATCAATGGACGGAAAATCGTGTGGGAAGTTGATGTGAATGAGACGTTTGCAGATCACGGATGGAGAGAGCGGAATCGGCTGCACATGGTCGACAGGAACGGGAAACCGCTGTACGCGCCTATGCAGTCCACACGGCGCCGGCTGGAGCCGGACGAGGGTCGGATTGAAGAAGGGTACGAGGATGATGCGGAAGAGTACGATGTTACACCGCGCATCAGACCTGAAGCGCGGCGCCAAAAGGCCCATCGCCATCGTCATCGGGATGATGCTGCGGCCGGTATAGCGCATTTATTAAAGCTTCCTGAAATCTCAGCCAAATGGCATCACAAACAGGTTTCTAAAGATGCTACCACAGAGGAAGACACGGAGGACAGCAACGAGAAGGCAATCCTGACTAAACCGGTCTCGGACGACGGATTTGTCAGTTCTCCATCAGAATCTGCAAGTGACAGCTATTCCAGCGATTCCTCGTCAGGCGACGACGAAGATTACGACGATGTCGACGACCGCGGCCGCAGCCAGTCTGGCTCAGAATTCGACGAAACGCTATCCGAGACCGCGCGCAAACCAGATCTAGAACGGCGAATCAGACACGGCCTTCGTCACCGGTTCCGACACCATTCGTCATCGCATCGTGGAGTTAAATTCCGGGCCTCGCGAAGTTCCTCACATAGCTCACAAGGCTCCCGCGAAGGTGGTTCACGCAGTCGTTCGCGACATCTTTCGCAGTCTCGTACTCACTCTGGCGCTTCGTCGCCTGTTAGGCTGAGTAAACTCAAAAGCCCACAGCATGCAGCGTCGTCACCCAACGGAGGTCTCCTCTCAGTACCCACCATTCTCCTCCCAGGTGATCACAGCGACGGGGAAAACAACAACAACAGTTTGTCCAACCGCCACACCCGTTCACATTCCGCAGTCAGTTCAACATCATCCTTGGCCCGGACTGAAAACAAACCAGTCACCTACCGCGACTCGAACGTTTCCAAAATCGTGTTTACGCCAGCTAGTCCCGCCGCCGCTGCGCCCAAGACGAAATTATTAAACGACATCACTTTCACTTCAGTCACAGACATCGGCGGCGGCGGCGGTGGTATGACGACGGCGTCACCAAAGTCGGCGTCCGAGAACGGAGCGTTGTCGCCGTCTAGTGCGGCGTACAACTACACCAGTGCAGACGCGAAACAGGGATGGGTGTCTACTTCAGAGTCGGCAGGATCGTCGAGCGCGGCGACGGCGGAGAAGGCGAAGTTTACAGAGTTGGTGGCGGAATTGAGGTACCTCGAAGCCCGATTTATTGCGCATGGGAATCGCGCTAGGGCTGTCAGAGAACAGTATACCGCCACTCTTGCCAAGATCCAGAAACCAGCAGATACCGCCACCACAGTCACCACGCCGACGGTCATCTCATCCGCTTCCATCGCGATACTCACGCAAACAGTCGCGAACGGCGTGAAACATTTCAACAATGTTACACTCTCAGCTAGTCGTCAGATCCTCGCCTCGTTATCAGTCCACACCGACGCGCTAACAACCCAACTCTCAAGCTCGTTCCGCAGCAGATTCGACTCCGCAATCTCCTCCGCCGACCGCATGTCTGCCGAAGTAGACACGACATTGAACTTGCAAGCGCGTCGATTAGGCGAGGAAATCGAAGCCGTGGTCAAGAAGGGCGCGCTGTTTAGACGGAAAGCGTACATGAAGGGTGCTATTGAACGGGTGCTGTATGCGGTTCTGGAACGCGTGTTTACGGCGCTGCTGTGGGCTGTTTGGGGTGTTGTGTCGGTCATCAGACTTGCGAGGTCGGTTGTTAGGGGCGTGTGGTGGGTTGCGAGGTGGCTTGTTTGGTGTTAGTCGGGGGTATATATGGATGATATCGGCGTTGCATTTGAAATGTATATATTTATTTATCTTGTATGTTAATATTCTAGTTTTAGTAGTCATCATCATCATCGTCGTCGTCGTCGCTACCAGACTCATCAGCCGACACACCAGCCAACAGATCCATAAACTTCCTAACCTCCCTATTCTCCCAAATCTCCTGCACATCCTTCTCCTGCCAAAAATGCTGCCCATCCTCAATCTCCACGATCTTGACCGGATCATCGTCATTCTTCCGCAACGCGGCATCCGCCATCGGACTCCCACCACCACTTTCAGAATCTCCGCCAGTAATAGTCGGCGACGCCGACCGCGACGAATCGTAACTCGTCGGATCATCCGCGGAAGCTGCGATCTTGTCAAACTGGTCTGCAGCCCACTTCTGGTACCGCTTCGTGCGCGTGAACGTATCCCGGTTGCCATACACAACCAGCACCCGTCCGTCCGCAGGCGAGATGATACTCTCGCTCGGCGCGCGCTGGAAAAGCGTGTCCCGCATCCCACCGCCGTTCGCTTTCATAGAGTCCTGCATGATCAGCTTCTTCCGCCTCTCCCGTCTGCGATCCTGTGCGTCCGCTACAAATGACGAAATCTGCGGTTCTCCGTCGCGTGCGCGGAACGTCATCGTCAATGCCGCACACGCGGGCCATAACGGTGGCGATAGAAGGAACAAAGCAGTCTGGATCCGCGGCGCGGAAGGCGCGGTAGCTAACCCCAATGACTCGATTTTCGAAGCCTTATCGACTGCTACTTTGGACGCAATCAGCGCGCCGTAGGAATACCCGGCCAACAAAACCGTACGTAGTGACGACCCGTGAACTGACATCATCGTCTCGGTAACCGCAAACATATCAGCCTGTTCTGACTTTGAAGTCCACGAAGTCCGAGTCGCGACGCCTCTGAAATTGAACGCGTACACGACGACGGACGCGCCATAAGTCTGGATGAACGAAAGTGCAAGCGACCGAACTACGCCATCTGCCTTTGATCCGCCCAATGGCGGATACGGATGTGCAATCACGACGCCGAAAACAGGACGTCCTGCAGATTGCTGAATCTGCAGTTTCTGCTGTTGCTGCTGCTGTAGCTGCGTCGTCACGCTTGACGCCGAATTCGAGGATGTTAACGCTGGCCGCTTGCCGTTGCCGTTGCTGCTGTTGCTGGCGTTACTGTCCTCACTGGACAACGCCGTCGGAACCGCGACCTTGAGGGTATCTGTGTACGACGCCCGTGAAGTCGGCGAGGGCTGGTACGAGTAGATGTCTGTCGCGAGGACTGCGGTCGAGTTCGGCACGGGAATCGACGTGTAGTTCACATGCACGTTGCGCAGCTCGCGGTCGTGCGGAAGCTTGAACGCCATTCCCAGATTCATTCTGTATGTAACGAGTAGCAACTACCGAACTAGTAATTATACAAGAGAGAGAGAGCTGTATTTCGAAAACCATATGACTTGAAGGTATAATGCACTTTGTTGAGTTGTTAGGGCGATTCGACCTCCCGTCAGGCGTTTGGGCGATGATGTCATGGCTCCGATTTGAGACGCACGCGGCCCCTGAGTTGCCTCGTTTAAATTTGGGGTTTAGGGTTTGCAGGGTCTAAACTGCAGTCAGTGTTGAAGGCATGTTCTAGGAGACAATTCAATCCAAGTAGCTGCAGAAAGCAAACAAGAACATAAACGCGTCCTGAAACGTGAAGCATTCCTGTTGCAACTTGCAAGCAAATTAGCCAAACCAAGTACTAAGCAACAGCAACGCGTGTGACGCGCAAGCGACGCGCCGTTTCCACTCAAGTGACGCGTCCGTTTCGGTTCAGACGCGTCTTGCATCAACAACACCTCCTTCGGCCTCATCTTTTTCCTGTGACGTAGAAGGTATTATAGACTCATAGAGAGAGAAATTCAAAACTATAAAATGCAGTCGAGCAAGAATGGAGAGAAGTGTAGCGAGGGCAATTCGATTATGGTCGAACCGCGAGCGCGACGCAAGACCTCCCAACGATCTTGAAATCAGTTCAGCTCACTTATCACTAAACCTAGCTCAAAATAGATATAAACTGGATCCTTCAAGATTTAGTATATTTACAAAACTATCTCGCGTCGCTCCAGATCCGGCCACCACCAGCTTCACTCACTATCCTCGCGTGTACATACACCACCTCCACCACCACCACCACCACACAAACAAAAACGGCAGCCGCATAGATACATATATTTACCGAAAACGTAAGTAGGAAGAAGATCTACACAGAAGATATAATAGGTCGAAGAAGAAGACAAAGCAAAACAATGAAGGCAAGTCCTGAACCAAAAGCTGAATCAAAATCTGTCGTATATGAAAAACTGGATGGACGCTGCAGAAATCGAAGGCCATATTAAAACATTTGACGCAGTAAACATAAATCGACTATAGAATTTTGACACAAAGAAGAATAAATGGCAAAATTTTGTTTACAGCTCGCGCGAGGTCGTCCGCGTAAGTTCGACGCCCATGCTATCGTTGTCAATGTACTCGTCCTGTACCGCAATCTCGTCGATCCCGTCATCGTCGTCTTGGTCCTCGACTTCTTCGTCTTCGTCGTCTTCGTCCGACGAGCCGAATCGGTCCGGCGTCGTCATATGCTGCGACATGTATCGTGACCACTGTCCATGTTAGCCACTATTCTACTAAGAAATCAAATCGGAAAAAAAAAATACCTGATCGTTGTTCTGTCCCAGACCAAGCGATGCATCTTCCTCCTCATCCTGTCCAAGCCCGCTATCGTGTGTATACTCCGCCGCAATCTCCCCATCATCATCATCCGCCACCCCAACCGCTCCCAGCTGTTCTAACCCATTACTCATCATGACCTGCGCCGGCACCTCCGACGACGGCCGCTGGCCTCCCAAAATCGAATTATCGCGAATCCGAATCTGCATCAGCGTATCGTTCACGTAATGGTTCCAGCTCTCGTTCTCAACAGTCACTTCAACAACCGCAGGCGACAAGTTCTCTGGCCGATACCGCTGGAGAAACTTCACCAGTTCTTCAGAAATAAGGGTTAAATGGCCCATATACCCAAGCCGCATGCGCGTCGCAGCTTCATGCTCGTCAGACGCTTTCGAGCCAGCGACGACTTTATCGGTAATCCGATCGGTTTTGAACAACTCAATCGCAAGGTACCGGTTATATCCGTGATCGAACGGTCCGTTAAAGATCTGCTGGATAATATCAAACACGACGTTATGCAAAAAGTTGTTCCACGGGAACCGGAAGAAATGTCCAATGATTGTAGACACAACCCGGTACTTGATCAACTGGTACTTCAAAAAGTCACCAACCACAAGATCCTTGCCGTCCTCGGGAAAGTCAATCACATCGAGCTCGTCAGGTTCGTGCTCGGAAGGCGAATTACTTCGCTTGGGCGTCAACTGCGCATCCGATTCCTCAGACTCGTCAATCTCGAGAACAGGAGGCGTCGACGCCGCCAGCGGCGCACCAAACTCCTCGTCATCCTTCGCAGGAGTCTCGGGCGGCACCACCATATCCTCCTCCTCCTCATCAATCACATGCTCGATCTTCTCGCCTTCGTCTTCCAAATCATCAGTCTCGTTCGCTTCTTCTTCAATCGTCGGCGTCGGCGACCGCATGATCAGCTCCTTCGTCGGACTCGAACTCGGCGTCACTTTCTTCTTCCCCAGACCCCACCAACCGCGCGATTCCGGCGGCGGCGACGATGACGGAATCTCGTCCTTCACAGATAACCCGCTCATGGCAAGACCGAGATCATTACCAGCATCACTGCCAGTCAAACTGCGTCGCCGGCGCTCCTCGTCCGCAAACTCCTCATCCTGCTGCTGCTGCTGAGCTAGCGCAACATCCCGTGCCTGACAACGCATAACATCTCTCTCGATCGCAACCGCTTCACTGCGAGGATCATTCAACAATGCCATATTCGAACAATGCAGCAATTCAGCCACCAATTCACAAATCTTGAACCGCTCAAACCCCAACGGTTCAATCACTCCAAACGCAGTCGGAAGCCTCGTGTCCCGTCGCTTGGACAGCAATTGCTGGAACCGCGGGATATTCTGCGCCAGGATCCGCAGCATGTGTCCGAGATAGATCGGGTCACGGGACGTAGGTGGGTGCGAGTCAAGCGACATGGCCATCATCGGCACCGCATCGTAATCCGAATTGTTCTTCCGGATGATCTCAATGATGACGCCGACCGCTGTCGACAACGCGTTCCCGCCGCTCGCGATGATCTGGTCCGCGATCTGGATTGAGCACTCACGACTGACGAGTTCGCGCGTGAGCTCGTTCGGACCGATGGACGTGAAATCGTTAGTCGCGTTAGCCGAGATCGCGATCAGCGCTTTCAAAAAGTCGCCAGACGCGGATTGCGTGTTTGACGGGATGTCGGCCGATAAAAACCGGATAAGGCTCGGCATGAGACGCTGGGTCTGCAGACAGTCAATGATACCGGTTGGGTTATCAGGCTTGTCTGTCGAGATGATTTTGAGCAGCAGGTCCATGATCGGCGGGGTGTCGATGTGTCGCATGAAACGCGCGACAAGGGTCGGTTGCATCTTTAGGAAATCGACCATCTGGTCGGTCTTGCGTTCGAGGAATTGCTCGTTCGTCTTGGTGAAGTAGCCCGCGTAGACGGGATCAAGCGGCGCAGGCTTGTCGAGGAAAGTCCAGAACTCTTGCAGGAGCTCGGTCTCGTGCATGACGGTCTCGTAGATCGACCAGATCTCGGACGAGAAGACTTCGGTGGAAAGCCGGGCGTATCTGGTGTTGCTGTTAGCACTGTCTGGTAGTCTAATTGTCAACCCCGGTAGCCCCCATAGCCAGCCTTATAGTCCCACCAGAGACCATAGTGCCGCCGGCTCCGGGTATACTGCCAAAATTAGCAAGAACAAGCAAAAACCCACCTCCACGCCTTCTCGTTATCATAAATACTCGACGAGTCCTGCTCAGGACTCGCCGCAATCCTCGTAAGCCCCAGATCCTCGTCGTCATCACGATCCATGTCTTCACTCCTCTCAAGCGCATTCTCGTCATCCTCGTCCTCGTCGTCATCCGACGCCGTATCCTCGCCATTGTCCGACAAACTCGCACCGGCGCCCTCGTCGCTCACGTCTAAACTCTTGTCGTCCACGTCACTTGCAACCGCCACCGGTCGCTCGCGCGCATGATCGAGCTCGTCGTCGGCCGCGGACGAAGAACTCGACGACGAGCTACTCGACGACGACGCAGACTCAGACTGCACCTCAGCCGCCGCGTGGTCCTCCTCGTCCTCGTCGTCGTCGTCGTCCTCGGCCGGCGGCGTCCAGTGCGAGATATACCGCAGCAGCTGCTGCATGTTCCGCGGTTCCCTGAGGAACTCAATCAACCGCGCATTGTGCTCCCGCAGCTCCTGAACGACGTCCTCCTCCTCCAACAGCTGCGCGAGCGTGCAGTCCGGCTTCTCGAGCAGCCGGTTCACGCCAGACACGGCGCTCAGCGAGGCAAAGTTCGTGCTGACCCGCCAGAAGGCCATCGCTGCGCTCTATGGGGAAAAATGTGGTGAAGGGGTGGTGGATATCAGATGGTGCTGGGCCGGGGCAATTCGTGCGGTGTAGAGCACGCGCCCTCACTATGGAGCTGGACTATGGGTCTTTCGCTACTGGGCGGCGCTTACCCGGGTTTACTAAACCGGGTAATAAAATGTTACCCGGAGATCTTACCACATGAGTTAACTTATACCACTGGATCCGTAAGAAACAGCACCTACCTCAACAGCATATTTAATGCAAAACAAAATGTACGCAGAAGACGAAGACGACGACGACTTTCTCTACGGTCCCGCCAAGCGGGCAAAGCTGGAAGGTGCGTGCTGTGTTACCAGTGGGCATGACACCGCTCTGATCAAACTAACACACATCCCAGAACCCGAGAAAGATCCAGCGAACGACGAAGATGACGACGATTACATGCCAACAGACACAGCCTTACCGAGTGACAGTACGGCGAAAATAGAAGAAGGGTCGGGAAGCTCGAAGACGGTTGGTGAGGAGGAGGAGGACGACGACGACGACGACGATGATTCGGTGAGTGCTTCTTGATTTACTACTACAATGATTTTGAAATGATTGGAATGGTTTGAGACTAACTGGAATAAAGGACATTGAATTCGTCATCGAGGCAAAACCCGGCCAACAAGTCACAGCGCCCGCCGGCCGAACTCCATTCGCGAAAGGTGCACCGGGCGCGTCCTCCAAAGACGCCAGCACATCCGACAAACCCACCACCACCACCAGCACAACCAACGCGGACGGCTCCACAGACGAATCCAGCAAACCGAGCGGCATCGAGCTCGACAAAATCCCCGACCTCGACGGCGTCCCGATAACCCAAGTTGACATTGAAAGCCTGGCCGACAAGCCATGGCGCAGGCCCGGTGCCGATGTTACCGATTATTTTAATTACGGGTTTGACGAGTTCTCGTGGACCACGTACTGTTTACGGCAGGATTCGCTGCGGGATGGGTATGATTCGACGAAGCTGATGACGCATATGATGGCGCAGATGCAGCAGGTGCAGCAGATGCAGATGCAGATGCCGTATCTACCGCAGCCGCCGCCGGATCTGTTTCAGGGCTCCGTTGGACAGCCACAGCAACAGCAGCAAGTGCAGCAGCAGCAACAGCAACAACAGCAACAGAGTGCGCAGGGGTATAATCAGGCTGCGTATAATCAGGCTGGGGGGTATAACCAGGCTGGAGGCCAGTATATGGGGAATCAGGGATATTACCGGTATTAGCATCTGTACATTATTTATATTTACACCATTTTATGACATTACACTTGGTAATTAATATGACCGAAATGATCAATTACCAGAGAAATTATAAGTCTGAAGTGAATAGTGTAGTTGGATGATTAGATCTAGAGTAGTAGCCACATTAGACGATCCGATCTCGGGGTTGAGAACAGGGCAAGCTAACCTCCCAGTTCTCGAGATACTGATCAGCTCTCTACACGTGTTCGACCAGTAATCTGTACCACAACCGCGCCTTAACACATCCAAGACCGTCCTGTATTGGCCACTTCCAACCTCGATCCAGTGCTCAACCTGACGCGTACAAGCCCGCAATGGCACCCAACAAGAAACCAGCCAAATCAGCCCCGGCGGCCGGGAAAGACGAGCCCACAAAACTGAAGCCGGCAAACGTCATCAAAGTACCTCCTCCCTCCTTCAAGTTTTAACTGCATACTTCACCACTGGAAGTCCAGGAAGTCCAGAAATGTTTGGAATTACTGACAATTGCTAACAGACGCGCCATATCCTGTGCGAGAAACACTCAAAAGCAATGGACGCGCTGGCAAAGTTACAAGCCGGCGGCAAGTTTGATGCGATTGTACGTCCCCTCTTTCCCCCTTTCTTGGTTTTATTCTTGTGTAACTATGGGAAGTTAACTAACAATCTAGGCGAGAGAGTATTCGGAGGATAAAGCGCGCGTGGGCGGTGATTTAGGGTGGAAGCCGCGAGGAAGCTTGACGCGTGTGTATGAAGACGCCGCGTATGCGCTGCAGCCGAGTACGATCGACAAGGTCTGAATTTACTAA
The DNA here is from genome assembly GCA_030568405.1 of Myxozyma monticola. Taxonomy (NCBI): domain Eukaryota; kingdom Fungi; phylum Ascomycota; class Lipomycetes; order Lipomycetales; family Lipomycetaceae; genus Myxozyma; species Myxozyma monticola. The sequence goes on along the minus strand of JAJLTV010000090.1, from coordinate 31,983 downwards.
TTTCATGGTCACGATTAGTTACCAGATGATGACTGACAATGTAACAGCCGATATACACGGATCCGCCGATCAAATCGTCGTTTGGATATCACATCATCATGGTCAGTGGGACTTCTATACAACTTCGCGGTGCAGTACTGATCGTTGAGCAGGTCGAGGGCCGACGGTAGCCTTAGAGCTACTTTAGTAATAAAGACTGATGAAATAAATCGATTGGAGGACTGCGCTATAGGCTAATCTACTAATAATATACACGCAAGGACAGCAAAAACAAAACATATCACCCAGATAAAAATACACGCATCAAACACCAGGGGGGAAGTTGCTCTAGCAGCAATATAGTATACATGACCGACCGAGCCCGAAATTTCGCATAAAACAAGCATGAAAACAGATATAAGAGGGGACGATTCACAAAATCAAAATGAGAGGAGAATCATGAGGGGAGAAAGATGGGTGACAAGTAATGCGCTTAAAAGTCCTCGTCAAACTTGAAGTTGTCGGCCTGCGGGGCCTGCTTGGCGGTTCCGTTGCCGGAAAGCACACCGGCCTTCTGGTAGTCCGAGACACGCTTCTCAAAGAAGTTGGTCTTGCCCGCAAGCGAGATGTTCTCCATAAAGTCGAACGGGTTGGTGACGTTGTAGACCTTCTTGTTGCCGAGCGCGACGAGAAGACGGTCGGCGACGAACTCAATGTACTGCTTCATGAGCTTCGCGTTCATGCCGAGCAGAGCACAGGGGAGCGCCTCGGTGAGGAATTCCTGCTCGATAATGACGGCCTCGGTGATGATCTTCTGGACGGTCGACGGCGACGGGCGGCTCTGCAGGTGGCTGAAGAGGACGCAGGCAAAGTCGGTGTGCAGACCTTCGTCACGCGAGATGAGCTCGTTCGAGAACGTCAAGCCGGGCATGAGACCGCGCTTCTTGAGCCAGAAGATGGACGCGAAGGAACCGGAGAAGAAAATGCCCTCGACGGCAGCGAACGCGATCAGACGCTCGGCGAAAACGGACTCCTTGTCGGCGATCCAGCGCAGAGCCCAGTCGGCCTTGCGCTTGATGCAGGGGATGGTCTCGATGGCGTCAAAGAGGTACGCGCGCTCGGCGGAGTCCTTGATGTAAGTGTCGATGAGGAGCGAGTAAGTCTCGGAATGGATGTTCTCCATCATGATCTGGAATCCGTAGAAGCAGCGCGCTTCGGGGATCTGCACCTCGTTCGAGAAACGCTCGACGAGGTTCTCGTTGACGATACCGTCAGACGCGGCGAAGAAGGCAAGAACGTGCGAGATAAAGTAGCGCTCGTCGTCGTTGAGTCTGTTCTCCCAGTCGTGCGTGTCCTTTCCAAGATCAATCTCCTCAGCGGTCCAGAACGACGCCTCGGCCTTCTTGTACATCTGCCAGATCTCGTGGTACTTGATCGGGAACAGCACGAATCTGTTCTTGTTCTCGACCAACAGCGGCTCCTTGAGCTCGAGCGCGGCAAGCGTCTTGCGCTCGCGCAGGACGGCTTCGTGCGCGGTCTCCTCGGGCATCTCGACTGGCGGCTCGACTTTCTCGACGACGGGTGCCGGCTTGGTCTTTGTGGCGTCGAAGGCGGCGGTCAGGTTCTTCTTGGCCGAGGCGAGGGAGAGATCGGAGAGCGCGGAGGCGGTCTGGGGGTGTTAGTATTTTGCAAAAAAGAGATGAACGCGAGCAGCACGCGTGCGCGACGCGTCATGGACGCGACGCGACGGGGCGAGGGGCTGCGGGACGGGAAGACAGACGGACCTGTTTCGAGGGAGTGACTTCGGCTGGCGACATGGCGGGTTAGCTGGGATCAGGGAGGGAAGAAGGTGCAGGGTGGTATGAGAAGGAGAAGAGATAAAAGCAGGGGAGGAGCGGAGCGGGCTATATATACCTTTTCTTTGGGTCGCGGTGGTGTTGACGCGAAGGGGCCGCGGCGGTTGCGGTCCAGTCTTCGTTTGGTGCGAGCCGCAAATTTGCAGCCAATCAGCGCCGCCGCACGGGCCGCGACGCGTCGCGTGCCGAACGCGTCGCGCATTCTTGCAACAACACGCGTAGACGCGTCTGCCGTGCTTTAAAGGGGATTGAGAGTAGCATTACAGAACACAAAAATCTGTTACAACTAGTAAAGAGTGCTAACTGTACTATCAGCAGTAAGAAGACAGAAAAGAGTGGTCGCGCACGAAAACAGAGTGCATTCCCAGCGCCGCGGGCTTTGCCCCATCGAGCGCGTCACGGTCGCGTCGGACAAGGGGACTTAAGCAATAAAGTGACTAGTGACTAGTGACTAAGTGACCAGAACACGTCCAAGCGCCGGTTGCAGATGAAATTGGATCTGATAACTTAGACTTTCCGGGCTGCCGACGCGTAGGCGACGCGTGCCTGTTGTGTTGACATCGACCCGCGACGCGTCTGGACCGCGCCGGCCATTCCGCGCTGCCAAACGCGTCTTGGCCCGCCAGGTTGGTGATGAGGCTATTGTTTAAGATCTAAGTAGTAAGACTTCAGTACACTAACAACTGCTCCGTCAGCCGGTCTCGCCATCTCACGCGACGCGGCCTGGACTGGACGAGACGACTCGGATCGGCATTCTTCTACATATAGACCAGCAGTTCTAGATTCTTGTTCTTATTCCCGCCATTTAACTCATCACACATTCAATTTTACACCACTGTTCACTTAGAATGCAGAATACAGGCTCGCGATCCAAACTCAACCACGTCTTTGAGAATGGCCTACACCAGCCATAGACAGGATAGAAATGCTCTATATAGACATACATTCAGTCGTACTACTCGGATCTAGTTAGTAATTAGACATTAGTAGTTACTAACTGACTGCTAGTCAAATGCAGAGTGCAGACATAGCACATCCAAAGAAAAAGCGATAGTGAGAAGAACAAGAGCAGATTTGAACTGCTGGCTGCCCCTTCTCCCGCTAAATGGACCGTAAACAGTCAAGTTCTCAAGACGTCGTCTCCTGCAAGCAAAGCATCTCATGATCCCAGTACCAGAAAATAGCAAATAAATAAATAATCAATAAAGCAATTCAGAATGCCACAAAAGCCCACAATAATTACATGGTAACAACCAAGCTAGAAGTATGAAGTAAGTAAAGCACAAAGAGAAACGCCGCCCGAAGCGGACGACGCGTCGAGCGACGCGTCCGGCGAGGGTTTCGTGGCCGGCGCGGCTTTTCTCTCTCCTCCTCCTCGCGTCTCGCTCACTGCACTCCTTCCCGCTTCACCACCCCAACTCCCGTCCATCCGTCTCCATCCCCATCCGCCATGTCCCAGCCTCCGCCTCTCGATGCGGCTGGTCATCCGCCGCCGCAGGAGCTCTACGACTCGCCGCGCGTGCAGCAACCTCCTCCGCAGCAAATCCTACACAAGCTCGAAGAGCAAACCCTGCCCCCGCCTCCGCTTCCAGCGCCTCTGCCCGGATTCTCTGCCATCAACACATCTACGATGCCGTCAAACACGCCGCAACAGCAGCAGCCGCTACCAGAATCCCGGAATTCGACGCCTCATTCGCAGGAGACGCCGCCGCCGCCGCTGCTCGTGCCTGCCGCGACCACAAACATCTACACAGTACGTTCTCAATCCAATTGTTACATTTCAAACACCACCATCTAACAAAAACTAAGGCCGTCTACTCCGGCATCCCCGTCTATGAAATGATGGTCAACAGCGTGGCCGTCATGCGCCGCCGCTCAGATTCCTACCTCAACGCGACCCAGATCCTGAAAGTCGGCGGGGTCGACAAAGGTCGCCGGACAAAGATCCTCGAAAAGGAAATCCACACGGGCGAGCACGAAAAGGTGCAAGGCGGGTACGGCAAATACCAAGGCACCTGGATCCCGTTCGAGCGCGGCCGCGAGTTTTGCAGACAGTACTCGGTCGAAGACGTCCTTGCCCCCCTGCTCGATTTCGATCCCGGTGCTCCGCAGTCTGAACAGACGCCGACAAAGGAACAGGCTATGGCTGCTCGGCGGAAACAAATGTACGCCGTCGCGTCGACGCAGAATTCAATCACCTCGACGCAGACGAATAGTTTCCAGCTTCCGCTGCAGGCGTCAGTCGCGTCAGCTACTATGGCCTCCATCAGCAAATCATCTGCGTCAGACGTAAAGTCCGCAGCCACGCTCGCATCGCTCTCACATCCAGTCTCGTTTGCCGAAACAGCAACCGACGTGGACGAGGACGACGAGGAAGAAGAAACACTAGCCCTGGAACGCGTTCACGCCGGCCCCGCTGACGTCGCCGCCGTCGACGACGGTCCGCCACGCAAGCGCTCTCGGACAGACATCGACGAAATGCCGATTCCCATCGCGCACCCTTCTGCACCCCGCGAGCATCCTCTGGAACCACTTGATCTGAGCACGTTACCAAACTACGAGCAATCCAAGCAAATCATGACCCAAATCTTCATGACCAACGAAACCAGCGGCGAATCTCAAATCTCACTGCTCGACGGCGCAAGCTCGCCCCATGTCGACGTCGACGTCGCGATCGACGAATTGGGCCATGCGTCGCTTCATTGGGCTGCTGCCTTGGCCCGCGTGCAACTCGTCAAGGATCTCGTGTCCCATGGCGCAGACCCGAAGCGGGGAAACTACGCCGGCGAAACAGCTCTCGTTCGCGCAGTCACAGTCACAAACAACCTCGACCAAGCCTCGTTCCCGCAAATGCTCGACCTTCTTCATCCCTCCATCATGCTCGCGGATAAATGCGGTCGAACAGTGCTTCACCATATCGCTTTAACCGCCGGCATCAAGGGCCGCGCGTCAGCAAGCAGATATTACCTCGAATGCTTACTCGAATGGATCGTCCGCCACCCGACCTCAGGCGATTCAACGCTTGGTGGTCTCGGCCGATTCATGTCCGAGATTGTGAACGCTCAAGACCGGAGCGGTGATACGCCGCTCAACATCGCCGCCCGCATCGGCAACAAAGCCATCGTTCGACAGCTTCTTGAAGTCGGCGCCGACTCCACGATCCCGAACCGCGCCGGTTTACGACCGCTTGATTTCGGTATCGCGGCAGATGGCGCGTTATCGGTACCCCCCGCGCCTGCCAACAAGTCAGCCAATTCGCTTCCGCAGACGGTTGCGCAGCGAAGCAAGGACATAATTTCAAGCATGACGTTTATGATTTCGACACTCGACAAGGATTTCCAGGAAGAATTGCAGATGAAGACAGCTGCCTTGGACGCGTTACACGCGCAACTCCGGGAAGCAACCGTGACGTTGGCACAATCGCGTGCCCGGGCCGAGCAGCTTCGGAAACAAGCAAATAGTATCAACGAACTCAACCAACGTGAACGAAATCTCGAAAACGCGATTCGTGAGGAAAGCGACCGGTATTCATCAACCCGGGCTCGTGATATGAACAATAACTCGCATGGCGGCGAAGATAACGGTGGTAGTGGTGCCGTGTCGAGAACGGAGATCGAGCCGCCGTCGGATGAGGTTATGAATGTGGATGAGGCCGGGGATGTTACGATGGCTGATTTTGATGCGATTGATAATCGGAGTGAGGAAGGTGATGATGCCGAAGTTGATGCTGATCGGCCGTTTAAGCTTGAGATTGTGGAGCTGGAGGCGGAACCACCGGTTGCGTTGACGCAGACGACGGAGGACGCGACGGTTACTGATGCGTCGCAGTCGACTGTTAACGGTACAATCGCTGATCCTGCGTCGCCGCCTCCTACGACTGTCACGGCGCCAACAGGACCACAAACTGCAGCAGACAACACGACAAACAGCAGCCTAAACGGCAGCGCAAGCGTCTCCGGCTCCATCACCCCCTCAACCCCACCAGCAACAACCCCGCCCTCAGTACCATCCCACCAGCCAACAGCGACAACACTCTCATCAAACCCACCCCCCCTCCTCGCCTCCCACCTCAAAGTCATCGGCCCCGTGCCCCCCGTCCCCGTCCTCCGCGCCCGCATCGCAGCATACAAACGCAACATGTCCCAGCTCCGTGAATTCACGCACGTCCTACGCGGCCGATCATCAGACCTAGAAGACAAATTCAGAGGCGTGGTAGCGAAATGCACGGGCGTGCCGAAAGAAAACGTGGATTCGTTGCTGGCGGGACTGGTGCAGGCCGTGCAAAGTGATCCGGTCGAGGTCGATATGGTTCGTGTTGCTGGGTTTTTGAGAAATGTTGATGAGGCGATGTGATGGGTTTGAGAAAATGGCGTTTTGTCTTTGTTTTTTGTTTTGTTATGGGTGTTTTGCGGTTTTGTACTCGGTGTTGGTTTTGTCTGATTAATTAACTGTCTAGTCCCCTTTTTCCCAGTTACTGACTCAATCTTGTCTCTTCCCTTTTTTCCTTTGAAGCTCCTTAACGCAGCCCTTTTGCCTTGCTCAGCGGTCGTTTTCTTCATACGTCGCTTTGAGCGGGCTACATGTCTTCTCTTTCTCAATCTTTGTTGTGAAAGAATGGCGTCGTATAGGGCTAAATTGATAAATATGGAGCGTTTTGAGTACGGTGCTTCCGGTCGTTAATGACGATGGGAGCATTGTAATTATAGGCTTGTACATTTTCTACTTAGATAAACCAAGTTAAGTAGTTGTTACTTTAAGCGGATTGAATTCATGCAATTATATTCTGGTAGTTAAAATGAAAATGAATGAAAACAAATCATGCCGTAGTTTCAGCGACGCCGACAGACACACTACTACTCCCCTTGCCTTTTGGTTTCTTGTTACCTCTGCCTTCCTTCGGCGCAGCAGCATTAACAACAACTTTATCCGCCTTCCTCAACTTCTTCTCCTCTTCCAAACTCTTCGCCCGTTCTTTTCCCCCACTTATCTTCCCCTCCACATCAGCAGCAGCAACACCGCCCTCACTCGGATCCTCGTCGCAAAACACATCAGACCAGTCATCATCAACCCTGACCACAGGCGCCTTCGCAAACGATTCCTGGACTCCGTTGATCCTGCGAAACGGATGCGCGGGATCGCCTTTATACATCCCGCTCTCAGCCTGCGACAGTGCGAGCGATATCGGGATGTTACACCTCGGCGACACGAAGTTAATAAATTCGTCGCCTCGATTGCGGAGGTGCTCGATTGTCGATTCGGTTGTTGATGCGGAAGAGTCTGGTAGGACTGGGAACGTGAGCCAGGGTTCTTCGTCCATGTAATAGTAATCTTCTTCAGAGGTCGGCTGAGGAATACTCGGAAGCGCGTCGACAAGCGGCACTGAAATCAAGATCTCAGAATCAGAATCATTAACTGCCGCCGCACCAGCCTGCGACGCAACCTGCGCGAGAAACAAGTATCCGCGCATATACATCGGCACGAGCAACTCATGCGCGTCAATTCCCGCCGCAGTAGCGTGCGATTGCAAATAATTCAATTCGGTCGGTAATGGTAGCGTGCGACGGTTCGGTTGAGACGATTGGGTTGCCAGGAAAGTTTGCAGGACGCGGAAATGTTGAGGGAAGAATAGCGAGCAGGAGAGTTGATGGCGACTTTGCGAGAGGATGTATGGATGCTGTTGTGTGGATTCGTCGTCGGATGGGTCAGGTTGGATAGGACAGAGGGAAATTCCGGCAAAGGAAGATAACGAGCCGATTTCAAGTGACGAGTGGACTAAAGGCGCGTATCTGAGAACATGGAACGCGGTCCAGTGAAACCAGTACCGACTAAGCACGACCGAATCCGCCAGCAAAATCACATTCGCATGTCTCGAAGACGGCACATGTGCACGCAAAACGCCCGAAAACATAGCCTCGCGCCGCGACTGGTGCCGCGACGTAACAGTCGGGACCGGCATTGAGTTCAGCGTGATCCGGTCCGCGGGCCAGGAGAATGTGTGGTCGAGGAAGTTGAGCAGGTTGGGGTCCGCGGGACCGGGTGGGAGGTAGAGCGAGATGCGAGGGCGAGGCGCGTTGTAGTAGTGCGCTTGTGCGAGTGAAGTCAGCAGACGTACGACGGCGCCGGTGTGTGAAGTGACGGGGATCGCAATGTCAAACCCGTGTCGCGACCACGCTGTTTTGTTAGTAATTCTGTCCACTGAAACCAATAACAATAAAAAAAGACATACAGCGTAATCCCTCAACTCCAAGCATCCCCATCCATCGAATCTCATCCAAATCCCCGCTCGGCACATCAATCGGCGCAAACAGCGACGACGGCGGTCCCAGAATGCCCGCGACCACGTCCCCAAACCTCGCCGAGCTTTCCAACTGCCTCGACCAAATCGTGGCCTCGGGATGCAACACCCGGCTCGCCGTATCAAGCGCAGCGTGCGCTGACGCGGGCGTGATGTCAAACATACTCACGGACTCTGGCGCCGTGTTTGCATCGCCGGACGGAATCACGGGTAATCTCTGCGATATCGAGTTCAATCTCGCACGTCCGTCATGGACCCGCAGTCGCGAACTACTCGACACATTCACACCGCTCGCTCGTACAAAGAAATCCAAATCAACCGAATACGGACCCAGAAACAACACATGCACGTACGCGTTCTCGTCCGGCGAGTTCTCCGCAATGTCCGCCGCAAGCTGGACTAACCCGGCCGCCGCGCGAGTCGAGCCCGCAACCACGAGGATACTCGGCGCGGACCGCGGAGCAGCCCGCGCGAGCGAGTTGGTCAGCGGCGAGAACGCAGAGTACGCGAATGGCTGGCGCGGGTTGACGCCCGCGAGCGGTGTGTTTGAGGTCGTTGATGTGGCCGCGACGGGATACGACGGCGTGGTCGCGCGCAGAAACAGGATGAAGGCCGTGAACAGACCTGCAAAAAGCAGCAGCAGGCGCCGGGGCCGGCGCATCGTGCTCGAGGGCGACAGACCAGACCAGACCGGACCGGACCGGGCTTCAATTGGCGGAATACGGGGCGGCTTGTCCAGCTGCCTGGCTCATCAGTCTTCACGATCGAGACGTCCAGCCGAAGTGCTGAGCCGCACTTTACTCGGTTTACAGGGTTATCGGGGTTTAGGATAATCTATTACGCGTATCGTAGAGAGAACTACACAACCAACCTCCGCAATCCACCCGCGATCCAGTGCTGGGCCAGGTCGTCATACCGACAAGCCAACAGTCTCTGCCTCGTAACCGGACATCTCACCGCTTCATCCGCCGGCGCGGCCGTGATGTGCGCGTAGATGCACGCGTAGCAAAACACGCGGCCGGTCTCGATCGCGGTCGGTTCTTTGACGGACGAGTGGCATATTCCACAGGTGTTCTCCTCAACCTGATCCGTCTCTTTCTCTGTTGCCGTTGCTGTGTCAACGTCACGATGCTCGCGTGCCGCAGTCGGCTTGGATGGCGGATCAAGCGCGTACGATCCAGTTCCTTTGTCCTCCTCCTCTTTCTCCTCCTCGATCTCCTCCTGCCTCAGCTCTCTCTGCCTCCGCCTCGCAGACTGTGCCAACTGTCTCGGAAAATCAGACGCATGCCACCATTCAAGCAACTTCAGCGCAAACACAGCGACCGGCAACACGCTCGTCAGCGCCGCGTCGGATCCAGACAGTACCGCGTTTCGGAACATCTGCAGCCGCGTTGTCGCGCGTGTTGTACCGCCGTTTGAACGTGATGGCGGTGGTATCATTGACGTTCGTTCTTGACGGGTGTATCTAATCCCGAGCAGTAAATCGGTGAGCGAGTGGTACGGCGACCGGCCGAACAGGTAAAGCAGGCTCAGCACGAGCGAGACCGTACTCGCTGAAAACGTAGCAGCAGGATAAACCGCAGCAAACACCTTCTCCAACCTCCTCGCAACCCTCCGTATCCACACATACACCCGGTCCCACGCCCCTTCCGCACCCTCTTCCTCCCCGTCCTCCTCCGCACCGCGAAACAGCGCGCGCGCCTGCAACGACTCAAACCACCGATCGCACTTCTCCCGCACATACGGCACTCCGACAACCGCAACCAACGACGCAACCACATCCCGCTCCCTTAACCGCGCAAGCCTCTCAACCCGCCCTTCCACGTCCTTACTCCCCGCCGCAGCCGCCACGACCGCGCGATCCGCTCGCAGCACGCGTTTCCGCGCCAGATCGTAAAACGACTCCGTGAACGACGCGTTCCATGCCCGCAAACAGCGCAGCTCAATCGCGCCGGATATAAAGAGAAATACTTCGTCAAAGTGCAACACGAGCCGGAGCAGGTATCGCGGATAGCGCGCGGCAAAGTGCGCGAGCAGATAGCGCACCGAGGGCGCCAGCAGCGCGTTCAGCTGGCTCGCGGACACGAGCTCGAACAGCGTCGGCCGGAGCGGGTCGAGAAGAAGCGGATTGAGGGTGGAGAGATGGGACATGTTTACACAGTCGTATCAATCGTTAACTTATCAACTATTCATCAATCTCATACTCAAGCAATCAGATCAGATCACCAACAACAGAATGCGGAGAGCCGAGGAACAACCCTATAAATCAGACCCGGGTAACACGTATACGCCGGGTAACGGCGTTGCACGGAACAAGGTTCTTCCGGGCCCGAAGCGGCCTAGCGCGGCGCCGCCAACGTCGCACGAAACGGACTCCGCCATTAATCTCGCGCAGCACCCCACTTCCGCTCCACTTGCGCACCATCTTCACCACCGCTCTTCCGCCCGGCAATCCCTGTATTTTTACTCCTCTACTCTACTCCACTCACCTTCTCTACTCACTTCTTCTGTCTACTTCCATGTCGCGCGAAACGCGCTCGCAGGCGCGCAAGCGCAGCAGCGCGACGCCGCAGTCGTCCTCGCCGTCCTCGCCGCAGTCGTCGTCCTCGCGCACCGTGTCGCCGTCGCCGTCGCCCGCCATCAAGCGCGAGCGCTTCTCCGCCTCGGCCTCACCGTCGCCGTCGCCGTCGCCCTACATCCCGGCCTCGGTCCTCGCCGAACAGGCTTTACTAGCATCCGGACGAGCAGCAGGAGGTACGCCGAAGAAGGCTACTACGGAGGCTGAGCTTGAGGCGGTTGGACAGACGCGGACGAAACGGGCGCGGAAGCAGAAGAAGGCGCGGCGGACGGGGTTCATGGCGCATCTCACTCTTCAGTAAGTCTTCCTTGTTTTTATCTTACTTAAACAAACTAACAAACAGCATCCTTGCGTACTACGTCCTCTACACAATCTTCTCAATCTGCCCATCCGACCCGTCCCACTCCCAAGCCTGTCCCCAGCTCAACGCGGCCACACTACCACTCCGAACCGCCTACACGACCCACCTATCGCCCTACCTGACCCCCCTGATCGCGCGCGCCCACACCGTCTACGACGACCGTCTCGCACCGCACGTTACCCCCCTCACGGACTCGCTCCAGCAGAAATACGACAATGTAGCCGACTACGTCACGCCTACAATCACGAAAATAAAGCCATTGGCAAGCGACGCGCAGGCGTTCGCTTACCGCGCGTTCAACTCGACTGAGGAGTTCACAATCAAGACGTTCAAAGCGGCACGGGACTCGGGGTTCCATGAACTCGTGCTCGCGAAGCTCGTGGAGCTGTACAAAGTCCATGTGCAGCCTGTCTACGCGCGCATCGCGGACCGCGCGACTGCTGCCCGGTCAGTTGACTCGAGCCAGGCACCGACAACATCAATGACACCCGTCTCATCCTCCGCATCCGCAGCGGCCGCAAGCTCAGTCGCCTCAGCGCTGTCAACCCCGCTAGTAACCCCCGCAGCCGAACATCTCGAACCCGAAGAATTCGCGCATCTCGCAGTAATCCGGTCCGACATCATCTCGTGGAACGACAAGTTCCGACAAGCCGGCAAGGAAGCGATTTCCTCGCTGTCGTCCGACCTCGAGGAGTTTTACGAGCAATCCCGAACCGCGCTCACGGCGTCCGGCCGCGCGAACTTATCCGAAGCCAGAAGTAAAGTCGATACCGCGCTCGCCGACGCTAAAGCCGGAGCCGGATCGGAGGCCTCGTCCCGTGTCAAATTCCTTTCTGGAATCGTGGCGCCCGCCGCAGACGAACTCGCCATCCGCGCCGTGGTCGCAGTAAACTCGGCCGTGCGCGACGCAGAATCAATCCGCGCCTCCACGCTCTCAATCTTCAAAACCGTGACCGACGTCGGCCTGCACGAGCTGGCCCGGAAATGGACCGTCATGGACGGCATCACGTGGAAGGACTGGAAGGAGTTCAAGATGCTGAAGGACCTGGTTGATGATTTCGCGGGCGTGATGGAGCAGATTCCTGTTAACGAGGAGGTGTTGCGGGATGTGTTGGAGGGGTTGGATCGCGAGATTGAGGAGTGGGTTACGGAGGTTGAGGGACGGACTGAGGGGTTGTTTGAGGCGAAGGATGATGAGCTTGTTGGCGAGGAAGACGCGGAGGAGTACGACGACGACGATGACGAAGACGACGATGACGAGCCGGTGGAAGTCACATTCACACACACGTCCACCTCCACCAGCACAATCACATCCACCGTCGTCCTCACCCAACCGGCCTCCGAGACCCCTGTACACGACGAGCTCTGATTCATCCATGCTCTACGTCAGCTATACACAACTGTACAATATATATTTTTACTCATTCGCATCGATAATTGCCTCAACTACAATAAATGAGAATGCGCGTCCATAAGTAAATTGGCTAATTCAGGTTCAATTTGTCAAGCAAGCATATCTTGGAATAATCCAAAACGTTAAGCAATATGTAATACATGCACCAATGCGCTCGACTATACAAAGTTCCCGCCTTCTCTTTCCCCCTCCTCTTCCTCCTCCTCGTCATCCACCTTTGCTTGTGCACCTTCCCCCATGCACATAATCTAAAAGAACTATATATAAATTCAAAACCTCTGCGCGAAAATATGCATGTGCAAAGCAAAACAAAAGCCCACAAATGTGATTTTCCTCCAAAATCTTAACCAACCAGCCATACATATCCCGTCAAAGTCTATTCCGTTGTTGTTTTTTTTCTGTTTCGGTTGATTATCTGAATAACAGTCTAATCAGAATGCTTGTGCTGAGGAGCGCGACGGGAAGGCGAAGCCGAGTTCCGGGACCGGTCAAACAACGTCTCCTCAGACTGTCGCGACAACGGCGTGTTCTCTGAAAACTCGACCGACGAATCCCTAGCAAACAGCCCCACCTCGAGATCCTGCGCGTCCGGCGCATCATCATCGTCATCCTCGTCGTCGTCACCGCTCGCGTTCACGTACTCGTTATCACGCAACGGCGTGACGGACGCGGTCGCGTCGCCAAACACGAAATCCATGTCCTCGAGCGAGACGCCCTTGGTTTCCGGGTACGTAAAGTACACGAGCACGAACGACATGCAACAGAAAAACGCGTGCAGCAGATACATGCGCCATTCGATTGTTTCCTGCAGGATCGGAGTCATCTCACCAACGACCCAGTTGAACGCCCAGTTGGTGGCGGTCGAGAGCGAAGCACCCTTGGCGCGCACGGACAGCGGCATGATTTCGGGCGGGTATAACCAGGGGATCGGACCCCATGAGTATCCGAAGAAGGCGTTGTAGATGATGACGAAGAAGACAGTCAGGTTCGGTGTGGCCGGGATGTCGAGGTAGATGGAGTACGAAATCATGGAGAGCGAGAACGCCATGATCAGCGCGCCGGACAGCAAAATCGGACGACGGCCCCAGTGATCAACCAGGAACCATGGCGGGATGGTAGACGCGATATACACTAGCGCGTTGAGACCAGTCATCAAGATCGCATCCCGACCGATCCACCCGGCCTCCTCGAAGACCAAGGGCGCGTAGTACGAAATCACGTTGATGCCGTTAAGCTGGGCAAACATCTGGGACGACATGGCGATGAGCACACGTTTCTTGTACTTGCGCCACATGTCCGAGTACGAGCGCTCGCCCTCGGCGCGCATGATGAGCACATTCTCCTTGATTTCCGTAAACTCGGCTTTCGCGCGCGGGTCCTCCGTGTCGCCGCCGGCGTGCAGGTTCGCAATCACGACCATGCCCTCGACGTCGTGGTCGTGGTCGAGCAGCCATCGCGGGGTCTCGGCGATGACAAGCGAGCCGATGCAGAGGAACGCGCCCATGATGCACTGCAGCAGGAGCGGCACGCGCCACGAAAAGTCGCTCTCGATGAAACTGCAGACGTAGTCGACCCAGACGGACGCGCCGTAGCCGACGACGTTGAGCGTGAACTCGATGCAGGCCAGACGGCCGCGGTGGTGCGCGGGCGAGATCTCGGACTGGTAGACGGGCACGATGGTGGAGAGCATGCCGACGCCGAAGCCGGAGATGATGCGGCCGAGGATCATGGTGTTCATGCCGATGGTGAATGTCTGGAAGCCGCCGCCGACGACGAAGATGAAGGAGCCGTAGAAGATGGTGCGGCGACGGCCGATGATGTCGCCCACGCGGCCGACGATGAGCGAGGAGATGAAGGCGCCGACCTCGAGAATGGCGACCATGGTTCCGAGCTGGGCGCGCGTCGGGTGGTTGAAGTACTCGAGGAAGTACGGGCCGCTGTTGATTGTTAGGCAATCGGGTTACAGAAAAATGTAGATTAAAAATGGAAAAAAGCGTACGTGATGATGCCGGACATGACGCCCTGGTCATAGCCAAAGAGGAACACGCCGAGGGAGACGAAGACGGAGGTGAAGTATCTGGGGGTTAGAGCTGATAGTGATGAGACGGTTGACGCGACTTACAGCAGCGGCTTGCCGGTGAGGGCCGGGCGCGCCTTGCGGAGGTCGCGCTCGTCGATGTCCATGGCGGTTGTGTATCGTTATCGAGGTGCTGTGTAGGGAGTAGTGTGTGTAGTGACGCGATCGGTGCTGCGGCACGACTAGGTCACGGGGGATAAGGACAAGGCGGCGTGCTGGGCGGCGCGGGGTCGCGGGGACATTGACGCCGCGGCGGAGTCAAAAGAAAGAGGAAGATGAAGAGGAGGAGGAGTAAGAAGAGGAGGAGGGTATAAGAAGAGAGGAGAGGAAGGGTGAGAGGAAGAGAGCAGTCGAGTTCGCAGGTTGACAGCCGAGATACGCAACGCGAAGTGGTGAAGCCGCCAGGCACGGAGTGTCTACTTCTAGCGCCGGCACCGCCCGAAGCGGCAGTGCGCGGCTACGCGGCCGAACAGGGTTAGCGGGTTACCCGGCGGATGTAGCCCTAGGGTTTGTAGGGTTTGTAGGGTTTGGCTTCTATTCAAACTTGTTTCTCAACGAACGATCACTCTCCTCAACTGCTGGCAGTCCCCAGTCCCTCATCCACTCCGACTCCAACACCTGCTGCGCAGTCGCTCGCTCTTCCGGCTTGTAAGCCATCATCGACCAAAGCATCTTCTCAAGCGCCGTCTTCTCGCTCTCCGTCACGACACCCAAATTGTCTCTAGCTCGCGGCTTCGTTATGCAGAACTCAAACCTCTTGTCCCAAGGACACGCCTCGTCCTGATATTCATTCGGCACGACCTCTCCCTCTTCCGTAAACCACTCCGGTCTTGCCTCCCACTTCTGCCACCACTCGGGAGGTAGAACGCCGAGTGCGTGAACGAGATCCGCAATCAGAGAATCGTTGTAACAGTCAAACGTTTCCTGCAGCGTCCGGTTGCCGTAAATCTCGTAAATGCAACAGGCAAGTGACCAAATATCCGAGGGGAACGAAAGAGGCTCGTCAGAAAACTGAGATTCGGGTGGTATATATCCGGCGGGAATATGCGAGCTTTTTCTGCAAGTTTCTTGCGGATTATACGCTTCCCCGAAATCGCAGAGCACAATCCGGTCGTCTCCTAATGAAATTTCATTACTGAGAACACCAAACGCGCGAGGATAGAAAACACGTTTGGGCACGCCACTCGCCAAGGGCTTTCTGTCGGTCCGAACAACGGGCACCGCGTAGGGCTCGCCGTATTTCGCGTACAGTTCCGGCACGGAATATTGGTCCATAGATGTGAAGCGTCCGACCAGAATGTTTCCCGTGTGAAGATCTGGCATGAAATTCAGTAAGTATGACGAAATCCATCTGGGTCCATTAGTAAGATCACATACCCCCGTGTACAATGTCCTGGCTATGTAGAAACGCTACCCCACGAATGAGCTGAGCAACAATTGACCGCGCAACCTTAAGCTGAAAAGGTTTTCCGTACGAAATTTGTCTAGCTCCACGAAGACTGGCCAGCGCGGGCGGAGTGACGATGCACCTGTGCCTCCCATTCGGCCCCGTGATCCAGAACTCGTCAATGACAGGCAACACAATCTCAACACTGGACCCGGATCCAGACTGCGCGGCATGCAGCATGCGCATAGTACTAGCCTCGCGTGCGCTGGCGCTGGTATCAGCAGCAAGGATTTTTACCACCACGTATCGGTTCATTTGCAAGTCGCGCGCCAACCATACGGTAGCGTATCCTCCGTGTCCGCGCTTGTAGACAATCCGGTATCGGCCGTTGTTTAGCTCGTCGTCAATTTCCAACGGGTGATAGCCCCCTTCACGGTATCTAGACAGGCCTTCGACTTCTTCGAGTTCGTCGATATTCTCGTACTCGTACCGCGGTCGACTGACAGACAAATTACGGCCGTTCTCGTTCATCACAGAGTTGACAGAGTTCTAGTTTGCGACAGTGCAGATTCAGAGCTGTGTTGGTATTGATGATGCTCAGACCGGGGGCAATCCGAAAATGTTTCTCAAAGCCCGGCGTAGTCACGTGCTCTGGACCGTGCTGACAGGCTGCCCGAACGGGCAACCCCCAGCCCTGCTAAATATAGCGGCCGCGTAACGGGGCGCAGTTTTTACTTGGCTGGCTGAGCCTGAGCCCTGCCTGTCCAGCCAGCCAAGCCACCCTTTGTTCACGGGGCTGGCCGTGGCTTGTTTATAACCCGCGCCTGCTCTCGTTCCTCTTCTCCTCCTCTCCTCTACATTGATCCTGCTGCATTTGCACTTCACCTACCAACACACTCCAATAACACACTCAATAGCATTTAAAATGGCCGCCGGTCGCTCGTGCTTCATCATCTCGTTCCCGTACGTGTTCACGCTCGCCGCGTTCGTGCTCACCATCTTCGTCATCGTGGGCTCGCTCATGGCCTCCGGCGTGCTCTCCAAGATCTACTTCATGCGCGTCGTCCTCACCGACCTCTCCGTCACCGTCGACAGCACCACCGTCACCGCGTCCGACGTCGCCGCGCTGCCGGACTTCTACCAGGTCGGCCTGTGGAAGTACTGCCAGGGCTCCATCGCGGACGCCGTCTACACCGTCGCCAACTGCTCCTCGACCTCCGGCCTGTTCTGGTTCGACCCCGTCACCGTCCTCGAATCCGCCATCGGCCAGGGCGACATCTCCGACGTGCCCTCCGCCGTCACGTCGGCCCTCAAGAGCGCAAAGACCCTCTCGTCCGCCATGGCCATCCTGTTCTGCGTCGCGGCCGCCTTTGCGGTCATGCAGTTCGTCTCCGGCTTCTTCTCCTTCCACTCGCGCTGGGGCTCCTTCTGCACCCTCATCATCTCCTTCTTCGGCTTCGCCTGCAGCGTCGCCGCCATCGCCATCGCCACCGCGCTCTACGTCGTCGAGTCCAAGGCCCTCAACAACGCGGACTTTGGCATCACGGCCTCGCTCGGCAAGATCGCCTACGGCCTCGGCTGGGGCGCCGCGGTCGCTGGTATCATCGCCTACGTGTTTTGGGCCATCTCCATCTGCGTCGGCTCCACCGCGCGCTCTGCCCACGTCGAGAAGGACTTTGTCTACGCGCCGGTCGAGAACCCGGGCTCCATCCGGTATTAGCCTTCGTCTTTCTTCTTCTGCAATCTGCTTTCTTTCAATCTGGATAGATCTTTGGTCGCGGCGTTCTGCATTATGAGTTTGTGCTTACATCTGTGAATTCATCTATGATTATCTCTTCTTTCACACTATGTCTTTGTTCTACTAAAGAGATCGGCATACTGTTCTACTAAAGAGATCGGCATACTAATCTCGTTCTCGTTCTCGTTGGATTCTTTGTTTACGTTTCAGGTCCAGCGGCTGAGCAAACTCTATGTAAACCTTAACTGAAACTCTAAAACGCCAGCAATCTCCCAGAAGCGAAACTCAACTGCACGTGACTAATCACGTGCCAAAGTCCCAACCAACTCCCAACCAACTCCCAACCAAACTGTTACCCAACGCCGTCATCGCCCCGTCAATGCCATAAGTTTATACTGAATAGTTAGCCCAATTCAACTCTACACAATCGCCACTTCATGAGTCCTTCTCGCAGCCATGAGCGCGGTCTTGGCGGACTCGGACTTGGAACTGGTTCCTGCCGGCTTGCTCTGCGACCCGGCGACGCGGCTTCCGCGTGAGCTGCTGCTCCAGACATTACAATACCTCTCACCGCCCGATCTGCTCCGGCTCGCGCTCGTACGTCTATTCTCTATCTATTTCAATTGCAATTCGCGATATAATGAAAAACTAACAATTAACAAACAGGTCAACAAAACATGGCACGCCATCTGCTACGACGGCGACCTATGGCAGACCATCGACGCGACCCAGTACTACGGCCACATGACGCCAGACCACCTCACGCGGATCGTGACCTCCGCCGGCCCCTTCGTCAAAGACCTGACCCTGCGCGGCTGGACCAACCTCACACCTGCCGACGCCCTCACGATCGCGAAAGCAGTCTCGAACCTCGTCTTCGTCTCGCTCGAAGGATGCCGCACGTTCGACCATAACGCGCTCACGCAGCTCATCCGCGGCAACAGATTCCTGCGCCACGTCTACTTCACCAGCCTCGCGACATTCACAAACGCAACCTGTTTTGCGCTCTCCGTCGCATGTCCGCTGCTCGTCTCACTTGACGTCTCATGGTGCACGCACTGCGACGCCGACGGTTTGCTCGATATACTCAACTCCTGCCGTCACCTGCGCGACCTCGCGATCGTCGGCATCTCGGGCGCAGACGACCCGCGCTTCCTCACCGCGTTGCACTCCAGTGCAACCCGCACGCTCAAACGACTCTCCCTCGCGTCCTGTCCCGCCATCTCCGACACCTCAATCCGCCTCCTCGTCTCCGGCTCACGGTCCCCGATCCAGCTCGACCCATCCACCGGAACCCCGCTCGTACCCCGTCTCAAACTACAATCCCTAAACCTCGGAAGATGCACCTTACTCACCTCCCGCTCCCTGCACGACCTCGCCTACTCCGTCCCGGACCTCCGCGACCTCGAACTACCCGGCCTCTTCGCGCTCACAGACGACGGCTTCCACGCGCTCCTCCCGACAGTCCCGTTCCTGCGCTACCTCGACTGTGACGAAGTCGCCCGGATCTCAAACCAGACATTACACGACCTCGCCCGGTTTTGCCCGCAGTTTAGCCACGCGCAGTTTTCATTCTGCGGAAACGTGTCTGATGACGGGGTCGCTAGTCTTCTTCGCTGCTGCACGCGGTTGCAGAATTTGGAATTGGATAATACGAAAATCACGGATGCCGTGATCGAGCTTGCTGCGAACGTCACGCGCGACCGGGTTGCGAAGTTGTTACTTGCGTCGTCGGATACGGCTGATACGACGGGCATTATCCTCCGTCTGGCTGTCTACGACTGTCCTAATGTGACTTGGATCAGTGTTTTAAACACCATGCGTCGCAACGCGGAACGAATCGTCAGACTCGTTCCCGACGGTCACCACCACGACGTCCAATCCGAGTTCGCGCCAGGGTCGCTGGCTACTAAATCAGATAACCATTCTGTTGTTTCGCCGCTTTTATTTTGGGATACCGACGATCGTTGGGAACCGGGTCTCACGCGCGACGACGGGACTACAATCGCATCTCAGATGTCCTCGCTCTCACTTTCCCAACCACCATCACTCACATCCACCCCGTCCACCACCCCCTCAACCTCCCCACTCTCCCCCTCCCTCCTCCACCCCGCACCACCACCTCTCCCACCACCACCACCTCCCCGACCCGCAACACACACCCTCACCTCCCTCGGCTTCATCTCCCTCAAAGTCAAACACACCCACCACCAAATCTTCAACGCCCACCTCTCCTTCCTCCTCAATTCCGACTTTGCATCCGCATCCCAGCTCGAACGCGAATTCGCGCATTACTCGTCCAACGACCCGCTGTTCGGATACGCAAGATACGCGCAGCACGCGCTGCACCATCGGCGCGTCGTGCTTGCGAATTTATCGTTCCTTGTCGCGTCTCCCTCCCCATCATCCTCCTCCTCCACCTCCTCTCGCCGCAGACAGCAAAAACGCGCAATCGGACCACTCCTCAAAAAAGTCCTATCCACCACCTCCTCCACCGCCGATCACGTACCTTCAACAAGAACAACAGCCGAAGACGGCGACGAACTAAACATCATCGACGCAAACGATCTAGAAGGTACCCAGGCGTTCAGGGACCTTGAAGGCGCTGCAGAGTCGAGAACGACAGAGTCGAATGCTTTGAGTTGTTTGGTTATGTAGGCTTTTCTTTTTGCTTTTTGCTTTCGGTTTTGCTTTCGGTTTTGTTATTTGCTCGTATTTGTTGGGTTGCTTTATGTTAGCTTGTATGACGCGATGGCGTTTATGACTGTAATCAAATTTGGTGTTTTATGTTTCTTTCGGTAGTTACTTGGTCCGGTGGAGTTGGTATGTAATGGAAAGGTAATTCAATTCAATTTGCAATAAAGATTTATGAACTACTGTTACAAACAATCGAGACAACATAATAGCAACCCATAACTATCTTTTAAATAAAATCCCACAAATTCAGCATAACAATTTTTGAACCAAAACCCGTTCCGCAAAACCCCATAAAAAATCACATAAAAAAACACATCCCAACAAAAACAAAAGCAGTCTAAGCAAATCATAACCATATTTCTGCATCCTGTCAGTTCCAAACTCCCATTTTAATGAAAATTAATGAAAAGGAAGACTCACACAAAAACAATCACTCCAACGCATTCGTATACGCAGTCGGTTCTTCCGCGAAAAACGACGTGAGGTTGTCCAGCGCCGCGACCATGTTACTCACAGACCCATCCGGATCCTCGCCGACAGCAAACGACGCCATCGAATCGCTTCTGTCCATACGACCACCACCACCGACACCGACACCACCGCTGCCGATACCGCCGACAACACCGTTACCGGCATGCAAAGCCCCGCCGGACGGCGAGCCGTATAACCCAGGTGAATTATAATACATCCCATGAGACGCGTGCATCGCCGACGCAGCCGCCGCCATCGCCGCCGCCGCGGCGCCCGAGTTGACAGGGTACCCGTACGCCGCGAGCGCCGGATTCGTCTGCATCATCGTGCCGTTCGAAATGCCAAACGCGCTTCCGCCACCACCGCCCACGCCGCCGACGCCGCCGACGCCATAGTACATCCCGTCCGGTCCCAGCGCAATCTGGCTCTGGCTCGGCGTATGCTGCATAAACTCAGGCCGCGCGCGCAGCCCCGTGTACGCATGATACTCGTCCCGCGAGAACTGGACAACCGTATCCGGCGTCAACGATTCATAATCCGGGTTCGCGACATCACACGAGTAAAACACGGCGTGCACGTTACTTCTCGCTACCGACGCGCGAACAGTAGGCATCGGCACCGCCCAGCCGTTATCGTCCGGGATCCCAAACGTCGTCGCCGTGCTCTCGATATCCTCCCGACGACTCAGCAGTGACCGGCCGCCAAGCGACGCTCGTAATACTTGCCGATCCATTTGCGCGCCGGGAACATACGTCGCCTCGTCAAGGACTTGCAATGCTTGCTCGGCATACTCGGTTTGCAAAAGACGAAGCAATGGTGAAATCAGATCGGCGCCAATTAACACAAACTCCTGCTGGCGCATGTCGATAAGCGGGAAAAGGCACTTCAAAAACTCCATAGCTCCCAGACGAACGTATCGCATACTGTTTGACAAGATTCCAAGCAGGAATACCATGATAAGCGACTCACTCTCGAAAAACATCGTGCTATGCAGCGAATGAACAGCCTGCTTAACAAAGTCTTCCTTCAATCTGAACCGGCCTTTTGCAAACGAGTTGAAGATACGGGATAGCGAAGACATTCCCTCTCTATCCGCCATCTGCACTAGAGTCTCTGCCGCGCTAATAATCTCAGGAGAAGTGTCTCCCACTTGCAAACTCTGCGAAAATCGAGGCAAGTTGCATAGCATCGCGTACAACAGCCGCGTCTGATCACCAATCAATTCATTCGGCTCGAGCTCATTCAACTGGTCCAAAACTCGCATCGTCAACGTGTACGATTTACTCGATCGCAGACCTGGCAGCAACGTCCGCTGAAGTCCCTCAAACTGGCCGCCTTCCCATTTGGGCGGAAACACCGACATCAGAACGTTCACGACCTCCGGATTCCCGAGCGACAGCTTCTTCATAAAACTCTCCAGAATCATAACGCTCTCAATAAACTCTTGCTGATGAATCGTCTGCAAGCTCGCCACTGTCGCCCAAAAGATCTGCGGATAGTTTACCAGCTCGACCGGCTCAAGCCGAATCACAATCTCATCCAACGTCATCAAAATCTGCATCGCGAAATTCTGAATATCCGGATTCGAGTCCGCGACCGTGTTTGACAGTCTCACGAGCATATCCGAAAGCATGTTCTGGTTGATCGACACGAACGACGACCGGAAAATCTGAAACGACCGGCACGCAAAATGGCGCACGGGACACGTTGTAGCCCAAGTCAACGCGATCCGACTCCATTCTTCAGAAAGATTCGGGTACTTTAACGAAAACATCTCCAACACTCGCTTTATCATGGTATCCATATTCTGCGGTCGACGCATCGCAGCCTCGTCGGTATATAAATCATCATAACCCCAGATCGTCTGCGGATCGCGCTTTCGAATCAAATCGATAAACTCAGCCATCGCCACATATCTCTCTCCTCTCACCTCCGCATCCTCCGCCCCCAACGTCAGCTCGTGAATCAAGTGCACAAGCAGCTCTCGCGCTTGCTCGTGCACAAGCGAGTTGTAATGATCCAACAGCACAAACACGACCTGCAACAATAACGCAAGATTCTCGGACATCGCAGCCACCGGACTGACTAGCAAGTCAACCAGTAAAATCATCGCCAGCTGACCAATCGAGAACCCAATCTAAAACGAAACGCGTCAGCAAGCTATTTTTTGAAATCATTAAACGAAAAGAAAAAAAAGACATACCGGCTTATCCTGTGCCGGTAACACCGCAGTCAAATCGGCAATATACGGGAACTCCTCCTCTATTCCAGCATACTCCTTCGCCTCACCATTCGTAGGCAACATACTAGTCGGCTGAATATACGCAACCAATGCTTCAACCAACTTCGCACCAGCAGGCGTTGTAGCCAGATAGACAACAATCTGCTTACTATACTCCACAAACGCCGGATTACGCTTCTCAACGCCCATGTTGATCAAAAAATCAAGAATCGCACGAACGTTGCCCATATGACGCGTTGACGCTAATGTAACCCACAGTGCTTCAATCTCATTTTGGATTTTGCTGCTGAACTTGACTGTGATTTCAAAGAGATTCATCATAACCATGTACGCAGATGGCGAAGGGTTTCTCCCGTTCGGTTCAAGCTGAAGCTCCACAGTAGATATCCATGGAATCATAATCGCAAGAATATCTCTGCGAAGCGGAGCACTCACGACGTGGAAAAACATCGACAGTTCAGAAAAAATCGGGTACTTTAGCTCATCGTAATCCAAAGCGAACTGACTTGATAAGTTGAACTGAGCGCGCTTGTAAACAGCCGTCGTGCGATCCGAAATACTGATTTCGTAATCCTGTACGCTCGACTTGCCAAAAAATCGAAACTCAATAGCCTTCAATAATTCGGCAGCCTTCACACGCACTTCCGGCCGCTCATCTCCAATCTTGAACAATCCCAACGCAATCGGTTGTCGCGTATCACACGGATAATCAGCCACGTCAATCAATACATCCGCTGCCGCAAAGAAATAGCTTTCACTCGCACGTTGACCAGACTCGCTATCATAACACAAGGCAATGGTATTCGCAAGCAACTCCTTGTTATCCTGGTTCGCCATCAATAAATTCACAATCGCACGACGACCAACCGCATGAAGCTTCTCGTTCCCACTTTGAAACACAGAATGAGTCCACGCGAAAATCGCCTTGATATCAAAAGACATAACCGCAGTCTGCGTACCATGACTCTCAATCGTCTCCGAAAGCGGACCGTCCAAGATCGAAGCCATGGCGTTCAACGCCGCCAACTCAAGCTGTCCCTTGACAACTTCAAACGAAGCCATTAACACTCCCTGTTCAGCGGCATCACGGCATTGCTCAAGCGCGACTAACTTCATTCGTTCATTGCGATCCTGCGCAAGCGGCGCATATTGTCCATAGCCGCACCATTCTTCAATCATCTTGAACAGCGACACGCGCGCTTCGAACGGTAACCAGCGCGTCGGTTGCGCGGCACACTGGATACCTTCAAACAAAGTCTGCATGAACCCACAGAAATACTTTCTCAGCTTCTGATACTCGACATCAAACGCAACCTCGGGCAGTGACAAGAAATTCTTCATATCCTTTAGAAATCCCACATGGCGATCAAGAATCCACATATCGTTATACATTTCCGGATTTTTCAAGAAATGCGACGTCAATTGTAACACGTGAGTAGTCTCGATCCGTAACCAATCGTGACGTTTGCTTCGGCGCCACGGATATGCTCCCATAGGTGAACTCGGCGTAGTTACACTACTGCTGCCGCTGCTGCTCCCACTGTTCATCCCGCTACCGCTGACTGAATTCGAACTACCATGTCCCGGCCTCCGATCCGCCATACCAGCTATCATAGGTTGCAAAGACTCCACCAACGTCTTGTACAGATTGATATTGATACACTCCAATCCCGACACAACAGCTTCCCGGACCAACCCATATTCAACCTGCAACAATGGAATAACGATCCGAAAAAGCGCATTCGCTGAAGTAATACGCTTGTATGGCACGGTAAGTTGAGGCGGAGCTTTGCGCTTCGAAGTGTACGGCTTGGCTGCAACCGGCGCGTCCTGGTCGTCTGTAGCAGTAAGCGTACAACACGCCACAATCAGATACAATTTCCACTGCTCAATCAAAATCTCCGGATGCTGTCCTACCACGCGTTTACCATGTCCATCGACAGAGGACTTGTGATACGCGTCCACAGTCTCCGTAAGAGGTCTCTGCAGATGCAACAAACGACCACAAACACTGTCTCGGCATAACGCGACCGGCATCGGAAAATTCGCAAGACAAGTACTGAGGAACTTTGGAAACACGCGTAACCATAACGCAGAATCGACTCCGGAATCCGACTGGGCTAATCTGATTAAAATACCCTGACGCACATGATCATTGCCTTCCTGTTGCAAGTAGGCAAGCCGAAGTCGTTCAGCGGTAGACATTCCATCAAGCGAGCCCGACGTAAGCGCATCCGCATTCAATATTCCACATCCATCTCTTGCTTCCAGAACCTCAATAATGCGACCCATGTTTCCCGACGCGGCTGCTTTCGGCTGCATCTTCAGAACCTCAATTTGTTCATTCAACGCGACATCAAACTCCCGAATCAAGCGCAATACCGCAATCGCATAGCAGCGCACTGATCGACTCTGACTGCAAAGGAAAAACAAACCGTTACTTTCGACCTCTTCAATCGCAGACCAGGCAGACGTGACTTCCATTTCCTCGCCTCGGCTCGACGAATCAGTAGACGTCGGCGAAGTCATAGCAAGACCACCAGCATTGTTCGCATTCGCCGCCTCGCGATATGCAGCCGTTTTCTCCCTTATGACACCAATCCAGATACTCAGCAGCTGGACATATAATTTTAGCGTGGCTTCAACATTGGTAGTGGCATCAAGCAGATTCGTCTCGGTATACGCAGAATATCGCTCTTCGTAATTGAAAATAAACCGAGCGAATCCCGTTAGGATGGCTTGTTGCGAGCATTTGCCGCTGCTCGCGAGACTTCGCAACGCGTTTGCTGCCGCCGTCGCAACACGCACATCAGGATGCGCAGTTCCCTTACACAGAATCTCAACAATCCGACTAAAACTAACGCTCTGCGGAACACATCGAGGAATCGCTTCAAAAACAGTCAACAGCAGTTCATAATTGGCATGTACAACTTCAGCACTATTCTGGTTGCTCGCAGAGAATGTGAAACTTGAGCTCGGCGTGCGAGGTGTGCTGCGACCCATCTTCTCGTCAAGAACTACTTGACCGCCGAAATTTGAATCACAAATCAACATAATCTTGCCCAGAAGACGCGAAAAGTGATTGTAATATTCACGCAGCGCCGCTGGCGGCTCAATCGCAATTGGCTGGATCACTTCAGGCTCAGGCTTTCGAGTCGCTTGCTTAAAAGGCGGCGACGGCGCATAAAACGGCGGCGGTGTGTTGGTCGACGCGTCACCAAGCATACTGATAAATGCCCGAATCCCGACAAGCATTCTCTCTGGAGACAAGTTTTCAGCAGAAAGATTCTGCTCGCTCATGTGACCGACCGTGTCGCTGCTCAGGAACGGATAAATCAGATTCTTGACGCAGTATTCCGGGCGACTCCAGCCCACAAAACGGATCAGTTGCACACATCCCTCGACCACCCGACGATCAGCAGTCAACCAGGGCTTCTTTGTATTAGGAACAAAAAGCAGTTTTGTAAAGGTGTCTAGGCGACGTTCGACGTTATTGTACGACTCCGTGCAGCGACGCAGATACACCCAAAGTAATCGTGCAATGCAGGTAATCACCACGACCCGTGATTTGGGATCCTTGAGCTTGCTGTAATGCATTTCAATAAGTCCGATCCAGTTCTCGGCAAAGAATTCAGTCGGAGCAACACAGAGAAAAGTACATGCCAGCTGAAAAGCAGACGCCCAATACCGCTGCTTTGGTATCATGGCAACTGTCTTGGGGTAAGCCATATCTATCGCACCGACCCAAGTCGGATGATTGACTTCAGCTGTGACGTGTCCACACATTGAGAGAAGCAGCGAGTTGAGAATCTCGCAATATGCTTGCTTGATCCGTTGGCCATGAGACGCCACGAAGAATTTGCACAAGGACTGTATAAAGTCTGCAGAATCCTCAAACAAATCCATGGGGTAGACCTATATTACTGTTAGCTTTTGTAATAGGTGCATGTTGAAACAGACTAACCTTCAGCTGCAAGTATTCCATCCCATGAATCACAATCTGCACGCCTTGCTCTTGCTCCTTTGACAAATTCGAATCGTCCTTCGCCTTTTCCAGCTCTGCAATAAACCGATCACTGACGCTCGCAAATCTCAAATTCGACATCTCACCAAGCAGTTCTGCAAACAATCGCCAGTTTGCCAGTCGAATCGGACTGGTCGATACCAAATTCGGATCATTAGCCTTGATCTGGCGAAACACAATCTCCTCAAGCTTGTCGCCCATCTCCTCGCCTAATACTTCAGCCGACGTTTGCTTGACGATTTCGATTAGGACTCGGCAGAGGATGTAGATTGACGTTAGACTCTTTCGATCGGCCTGCAGTGCTGAATCTGGTGTTGCTGGAGTGGACTGCGAGGATGTTGCCGCAGTAGTGGTGTGATAGCGGTGCAACCCAAAGTAACCCAGTGACGAAGACGCTCCTGGCTGTGAAGACGAAGACAGGTTCGGCGTCGCCGGACTACGCGGGCTCCGGTTTGCTCTGTGGCCTAGCGGAGACCTCTCAGAAAGACTTAAGCTGACCTTGTGCCGCAGATTCTGCAGCTGTCCAGGAGCCTGTTGCCTATGCTGAGACGCAGGTTGCTGTTGCTGTTGTTGCTGCTGAGACTGTTGGCGCTGGGTTGCATCCCGGGCGGCATTGTTTGCAGCTTCGGATTTCGACTTTCTCCAAAACATAACTGCGTCAATAATTGGACGGGGTTTCTGCCGAGCAATGTATCCGAGCGATTCAAGAATCTTATCAAACACCGGGTCGGCACCAACTCCGAGCAAAGCTGTGATTGGCGGTTCGTCTTCGGATGCGTAGCTCAAGCACATGTTCAGTTTTTTCTCCGCTTGACGTACAAACTATAAAAGCTCGCGATTAGAAATATACACACAATTAGACGCCGTGGGATCTTACCTGTGTGAACACGATATGAAGCGAATACTCCGCAGGAGTAATAGGATCCGATCCGGATGCACCTTGCAGCGCCGATTGACTTGCAGGTAATGCGCTGCTTCCAGCTGCCGATGGCATGTTGAACGAAGTAGATCCGAGCATAGGGCTTTTGTGATTCCGCCTGGCGTTAGCACCCCCTAACGAAAACGACCTAGGCAGCTGTGGCCGATTGAGCGAGGCCTGGCGATGCAAGGTGCTGCCGGATCGCTGCGGTGTGGAGGGCGTTAGCGGAGCATGCGGTGTCCGCGAGATACTTGGCTGGTGGTGATGCTGCTGCTGAAGATGTATTTGCTGCTGTGCCTGCTGTTGCTGTAGCTGCTGCTGCAGCTGAAGTTGAATCTGCTGTTGCGACAGCGAGGGTTGCTGCGATTTCGCCGACCGGACCGAGTACGACGAGGGGCTCGGTGGAAGCGAGTTGGACGAAATGGTAGTCGCGAGCGCCGGCTGTGACGGCGACGTGGAGCCGACGCTAGATACCACGGACGCGGTAGACGCGTGTGCCGAAGGCGTGAAACGGCTGTCCACGACCTCACGCGACGGTGACGAGACAATTGGCGCTGCCGGCTGCAGAGCAGATAGACTTGGAGCGGAGTGGGAGGAGGACACGACGGGCCGAGAAGGGGGAGGAGAGTAGGAGGGAAAGTCCGCAAAGTCTGGCACGATGATCCCGCCGTCAATTGCCGCAGCGACATGGCTGTCGAGCTCGTAGGGATTGAGCGGAGCGCGCAATGGCGTGCGCACGCGATCTGGCCGGTCCTCGGAGACGCGGGACGCGGGGCGGTGGATGGATTGGACGTCCGCCATGGGAGACGCGGGGGGCCGCCGGAGACGGTGGAGGGGTGATTAGGGCCGGCAGTGGTGGACGGGGGTGGGCTGGGGGGTGGGAAGGGCGCGAAGGGGCGGTGAGGGTGTAGCAGCGGAGCGTGGCACGAATTGGCGGCGGCCGTGGTTGACGAAGCCGGGGTCAACTGTGTTTTGTGTTTGTGCGACAGCGCGAAAAGCGGCGGGTCGGCGGTTTCGTGCGCCGTCGACTGTAAACAACTAACCCTAGCTCGCAATTCACTTGCATCTGGATATTACGAACTACGAGACCGTTAGTCGATTATATTTGTTCTTCACTTCTTGTTAATTGTTCGAGGACTGGCCGCCGACATTACGAACTGCAGAAGAACTGCAGCTCACGACAGGCTTCTGGACCCTGTTCACTGTCCGGTCCCAGTACAGCCTCCTCCACACCCGCTAACTGCTCTCAGCTAGACTCGTTTAATTCGCCAATCAAGCCGCCATATACTCTTAACCGAGTAAACTAGTGTAAACTTCACTCGCTTGAGTCGCTTCTCACTTCTCAGTAATCTCACTTGCTTCGCAGGCTCGGGGTGCGCCGAGGCCGACTGCTACAGCAACCAACTACCAACAACGCCCAGAGATCCAGCGCGGACTGCGCCTCGACCTATTTATTCACTTCGGGTCGGACTGGATTGAGCGTTTACTCATACGGTTACATTCAGCATTCCTCAGGACTCAGTCACTCAGGAGTAAGAGGTCTACGCAGGATCAGGTCTCTTTCCAGCACTCCATAGCACGCGGTTACTTAATCGCAACAAGCCTGCTCGGTTCACGTCGTAAAGATTTCGTTTAGACCGTACGCGCTCGAGGAATAAATACGTTTATTTTTTATTTTTTAAGCGGCTTTAAACTTTGTGAAGTTTGAGCTTTGTTCTGGGTGTGAAGTCACGGTTTTAAATAAGGCCTTCTGTAGTTGTATGAGGGTTTTTCTTGCTCCACAACAGCACCGAGAACTGTTGACTGTTGATATCGTGCCCGAACCGCTCCTTGTCGTCGTCGTCGCCGTCGTCGTCATCGTCTGACTGCGCCCGAGTCGTTCCTTAACCCGCCCTCCACCTTCCTATTACTTTTATCCCCCTCTAAGCTCTCCTTTAAGCCCTCACTTGGTTTCTATTTGTCTGCGCAATCTTCGCTCGTTGCCATTCGCAAGATGTCGACCCGCTACGGCAACTTCGACGTACGTTCCTATTCTTGTCTTGTGTTTACATGTCTCCAGAGTCAGCGTATGCCTTTTGTAAAGTATTTCTGCTCAAAAGTCATACGCCATGGCACTGGATATTGTGTTCTACTGCGCCACAGTTGTGTATACTAACTCGTCCTCAGAAATTCTGCTACTACTCAAATCTTCCCGCTTGCAATGTATGTATTTATAGATTAAGCCTGCTTATCTGTTCCCACCCGCTAACATCCTCAGCTATTCGACAGCGCGGATGTTACCAAATACTGTGATCTAGTAGGCTTCAAGGCCGCGTCCACCGGCGGCCAAGTCGGCAACCTGGGTCTCGTTTTAGTCTCCTTTTTCGCCGCAGTCACCAGCGTTTTATTCATATGGCGAGCCCAACGCCGGCACGGTGCCGTCGGCCGTCGGGAGATGCAGATCCTATTCTTCTCCTACCTCGTCGTCTCACTCACCGTCATCATCGCCAGCGGCGGGTTTCTGTTCAACCGAACCGTGCTCATATATTTCAGTGCTGTCGAAATAGGAGCAACTTGCGCGACCGCCTGGCTACTACTCGTCAACGCTATCGTCGCCTACCAGCTTCTGCCAGACGGAGGATTTCTATCAGTCACGCTTACCGTGTTTTCGGGAATCGCCATGTTTGTCGGTACCGGCTATATCGCGCTCGACACAGGATTCGACTGGACCGGCACTTTCAACTCGGCTCCCGATTCACCCGCGCTTCTTCGCAACTATGGTTTATACACCGTCTACCTTCTCTTCCCAATCATCGCCATCTTCGTCTACCTAATCCTCGAACTCAACCTCGTCATCCGCGTCCTTCGCGAGCGGAAACCACTCTTCCTCCTCATCCTTTCCTTCCTTCTCTTCGTCATCGGCCAGATCTTCGAGTTCGTCGTCTCCCGCTACATATGTCACAACACAACCGGAAAGATCGACGGCTCACTATTCGCCTGTCTCTTCACGTTATTCAGTTTTGGCGGAATCTGGGCGTACTGGTACAGCATCACGGAGGACGAAT
Organism: Myxozyma monticola; assembly: GCA_030568405.1. Classification (NCBI taxonomy): domain Eukaryota; kingdom Fungi; phylum Ascomycota; class Lipomycetes; order Lipomycetales; family Lipomycetaceae; genus Myxozyma; species Myxozyma monticola. The sequence goes on along the minus strand of JAJLTV010000090.1, from coordinate 901 downwards.
GGATGGGCCAGCCGCCGGGCTGGGACACCGAGATGCGCCAGATATAGGCTCGCCATACATACAACAAAAAAAAGTCTGATTTTTATCTAACTACGTAATATTAGAAAGATCTTGGGTATTGTTTTTGCATGTTTGATTTGGCTTCCTGGTTCTTTTTTTTTTGCGGGTGTGTTTGCCGTTGTTAGATTGCTTTGTATCGGCGTTCCTGGTATTTGCTATTGCGCTTTAAAGCGTCTCCTAATTTACTATCAGATGGGTTTGGATATCATCTGTTTCAATTTAAAATCACAATTTAATCTATAACTTTTTCATACAAGCCAGGCTTCTTCGATCTAGAATTAACTCGCAATAAGAATTGATAAAAAAAATACTCTCGCCTCGGCCAGCTTTTCTGCCGCACAGCAGTGCACGGTACGGAAGGTCACTCACTGGTTGGGCGTGCGTCGCGACCAAAGCTACGACAGAGTATGTTATTAAATTTATGTTTACGAGATGAGAGTAGAAAGAATTTAAAAAGAATAATATTGTATAATTTAATGTAATCGCCAATCATAATCTATCGTCCCCAGTTCGTCCCCAGTATCAACAGACCAGTCGACAATTCCCGGCAGCAGCATCAAACGTGTAGCGTAGAGTAGTGTAGATAGAAGCGAGCGCGACAGAAGAGAAGAGAAGTCAAGCGCGAGCGTGTTCGAGTTCGATAGAGAAGTAGAAGCATAGCTGCTGTGCCGTGCGTGTTGCGTGCGTGTTGCGTGCGTGTCAAAGAGCGTGAGAGCTTGCGATGAGATGTCGAGTAGAACGCGAAGTGCACCTGTATCCAACATGTTAGCCAGCACCAAACAAAAACTCACGAGCGACACACATTGAATCATTCAACACGAAAGCCCGGGAATATAACGGT